>JAGXJF010001078.1:0-226990 GCA_019208055.1 Stipa capillata
GGTTGCCCTTTCACTGGGTGTTTGTCAACGTTGAGTTGACTTGCATTTACTGACTCCGAGGATTTTCTCCTTGATTTCCTTTGTTGCTTGCGAGAAGCTGATTCCGGGTCAGAAGCCGTGCTACTCCCCCTCTTTTTAGGAACATGGAGTTGAGTGGTTTTTATTGGTACCTCCACTCTTTCGGGCGTATTTCTGGCCGGATTTAAGGATTTTGTAACACCTTTTAGATCTGTAAATGAATCTGGCAGATTATTTGTAAGATGTTGCAAATTGATAATTTTTCGAACTTGGAGTTCAGTCTCTTGGGTACGTGGATCAGAGGATAAAATGGCTATAGCATTCCAATCGATTTCCGGGCATTCTTTCTGGTACTTGAAATCTCCCCCTAATGCCGGGAAATGTTCCTTATCGAATATGCAATCAACGTGACGGGCTGTGAATAGATCCCCAGTAAGGGGTTCCAGGTACTTGATAATGGACGGCGATTTGTACCCCACATAGATCCCAAGTTTCCTGTGTGGGCCCATGGATGTCCGTTGCGGTGGTGAGATCGGGATGTACGCAGCACATCCGAACTTACGCAGATGGGAAATGCTAGGAGGATTTCCACGTACCAATTGCAGAGGGGTAGTACTGTGATATGCAGTAGGTCGCAATTGTATTAAGTCAGCAACATGTAAAACTACGTGACCCCAACAAGAGGTTGGCAAGCTGCAATTCATCAACAAAGGTCTTGCAATGAGTTTAATTCTCTTGATCAGTGATTCAGCTAAACCATTTTGTGTATGGACATATAGGACAGAGTGCTGAACTTCAATCTCCAAGGCCATGCAATAATCATTGAAAGCACGTGAGGAGAATTCTGCAGCATTATCCATACGAATTGTCTTAATTCGACTTTCTAGATAATGGGCTTGTAACTTAATTACTTGCCTCATTATCTTGGCAAATGCATGGTTACGTGTGGACAGAAGACACATGTGTGACCATCGTATAGATGCGTCAATGAGAACCATGAAATACCTAAAAGGTCTAGAAAATGGTTGGATGGGACCACAAATGTCTCCTTGAATGCGTTCAAGGAACTGAAGTGGTTCAGCTTGTATTTTGAGGTGCGAGGGGCTCAAAATTAGCTTCCCCGTTGCACAAGATGTGCACACGAAATCTGATGATTGAGAAAATTTTGACTCAAGCAAATTATGACCAATGGAATTACGAGTAATTTTTCTCATCATCCCGATTCCGGGATGGCCTGGGCGATCATGCCAGGTTTGGAATGCGTTAACATTCTGAAAAATTACCTTATATGCAACATGTTCTACGGGCTTGATGTACGTATAGTACAATCCAGACGATAGAGAATGAATTCTTTCAAGTACTTGCTTGCCATATCCGTAATCTTTGGTGAAGAGTAGATACTCTTCTTTGTTGTCTTCATGGATTTTAATATGAAAACCATTTTTTTGGATATCTCGATAACTGATGAGGGTACGTGACGAGTCGGGATACAGCAAAGCATCCTCAATTGTCACTTGTGTACCCCTTGGGAGGGTAAATATGGCACGTCCAGTGCCAATAATTACCGTATCGCGTCCAGCGATAGTTAAAATATCTCCATTCATCTTTTTCAGAGTTTGAAAATATTTTAACTCCCTTAGTATGGAGTTTGTGGTAGCACTATCCAGAAGACATAATTCTTCTTCCATCGGATTGTCCCCGTAGAGAACTTTTGCTCGGTTCTTCTTCTTCGATCTTGCTCACGGTAGAACAATAGTGGCTGATAACGTGTTTGAGATTGAGAATGTAAATGAGTAATGGCTAAGAACAATGGATTAAGTGATCAATCTTTATTGATGAATATTGGTATTTATACAATTACAAGGGATGCGATTGTTCGGAAGGGACGCGAGGAAGAGACGGCAGTTGCTGAATGAGCAACCGCTCAGCGGTTCCCATAAGCAGGGATTAACCCATGATTTATCCTTAACAAGTACCAATCTAATGCAAGAAAAGCTAGTCAAGGATTTTCTTCTTCGCCTTGGGAAAACCGAAATTAAAGCGCTTAGCAATAACATGAAGGTAGTGATTTTCTTGAAGGAAAAATATTTAGCACATGCATGATATAGTACTATCAGCGACTCCTATATATCAACAACATGATGGGGATCAGGTAGTATCTACAAGGAGGCCAATGTGTTGTGGTTTTTGTTCAGTTTTTCTTTAATTAACCGAGTATTATAAAAAAAATTGACTTTGTTTTCTTTGTAAACAAGGTCAATCATTTCGTAATGAATCATGGGAACATCTTGCCCGTTCGAAAAAAAAGAAATAAATAATTAAAGAAGATGTAATCAACTCAAAGATGTCATGCGCATGCATTGAGGTACGCGGGCTTAATAATCACAGATCAGAATTTTTTTTGATGCATGAGGATCCAAAAGAGATCGATGGATGGATCAATCGAGCGAGCTCGAGTGCTTCGAAAGGAATTTGCTGATGAGTACGTGCAATGCCATCGACAAGGAACAATTGAAAAGAAGGAGCCATGGAAGCATATATACAAACTTTTTAAACCTTTCAAGGGCCCCATGCACGAAGCACAAGATCTCCAGCGTGCAGCTGATCGATCCGACAGATAGAGATAGCTACTCATCGATCTAGAGACAGAGAGGGGGAGAGAGAGATTAGTGGCTTTGGCGTCGGCTCCTCTGTTCCAAGCTCGCATACTACACAGGCACAGGAACTACAGGAGGCAGTGCACAGCGCCGGCATCATTGCATGCAGGGCAAACGAAGCGGATCATACGGCTCATCATGCCCTCGCAACCTAGGGCCCCTGATCATTTACGCCATGCACACGCCAACTTACGTACTTACCTGACGCCATGGATCAGTAATTAATTAATACCGGCTAAGCTTCTTCCCTGCAAATGCATACCTACGTGCGAAGTAATTAAAAGTGCAAAACGTGTGTGCAAATGCGTGCATGACGGTAAGTTGCACGGTGAAGTGGTGAACTATTCAGCATACTCACTAGTATATATATATATGCGTGTGTAGATTGGGAAGGAGGGAGTGAGTGGAGCTGAAGCTAGCGGTGGTGGGGCTGCTGCTGCTGGGGAAGGTGTTGCAAATGGAGCTAGCTGGGATTGACCGGCACATGCATGCCGTGGATGAGCACATAATTTGATGTCTCCGGACCAGCTCGATCGACATGCGTAGTGTACTGTGGACGTAGCAGTCTGTGACAAGGAGCGTCGCAAGGCTGTATGATAGGATGTACGCACGTACAGTCACTATTATACTCCGATTTTCGAAGCCGCGAGATAATGCCCGTAATTGTTCAGGAGTTTCTCAATTACGGACGCAGAGTCATCACATTGCCAACACAGCGTTAAACATTCAAATTTTATTACAGAACCTGAAAATATGCTTAACAACAGTCTATTTTACAGCGGACTGGGACATCCGAGCCCAAAGTTTATATTACAAACAAAAGGAACCTACACCACAGGCGCTTCGAGCGCAGATAAAACCTAAAATTCGCATTCATCTCCATCGAAATATTCCTCGTCAAAAGATCCTTCTTCATTTTCCTATGCATCTGTGATAATTGGTGCAGTAATGAGTACATGACGTACTCAGCAAGCCACATTGGGAAAGTGCACTACTTAGTTACATGTTCTGAATTTCAAAGGAGGGGCATACGGCTTAGCATTTGGTGGATGCATAATCTTAATCTCCGTCTTAGTAATTAAAATCCCTTCATTAAAACATTTCAACTACAAATCATTATGTTTTAGCAACCCTGCTGGGTCAACGTCAGGTTTAACTAATCATTATCAATTTCTACTTGCGCCTTGTACTGAGAATCACCTCTAAACATAGCTTCGTTAACCGGAAGCACGACGTATTCGAATACCATTTGATTTAGCTCTGCAGAGTGGCTCAGTTTTACCCACATGATACCCATACCTCCTAGTGTCACTGTAGGTCTACACACACCCATTGGTGTGTCGACAGAGATAGATTAATAAGGCTTTTTATCTGCTCTATCTTTTAAAGTTTCTACCCAGGAACACTACATCACTCGCTCTCCCGGGAGCTAACGGAATAGTGTCAACTTCGCGATCTGGGAGTCGGGTGAGTTCCAGTTATGATTTTCCAATAAATGGCCTATCACTTCATTTGCTTCTATGGGCCTTCCAAAGAAGTGGAACAGCAAGCTAGTCTGTAGTTGTTTAGCAGGTAGAGCAGATTTACTAGTCCAGGTTTGACAAGTCAAACATGTGGTTGAGCGGTTCTGTGTTCACTACTTAGCACAAGGGTCTCGTCCTTAACTGCCCTGAGTAAGGCAATCCACTTGATTACCCTTACTCCACGGAAGGGGTATGGCTGCACAATCAATACATGAAGGGCCCCATCTTCTCTGTCCCCAACCATCGGCAATTTCTCTTTAAACCACATACTCTGAGTTTTGAACTAGGGTTACCAATATTCCTAAATACCATCTAGCCTAGCCTCTAACGCCGGTGAAGGATACTGATATGACTTATATTTACCCTAAGGTCTTCAAGGTGAATATGTCCTATGAAAATTACCTGGGGCTGTGGGGTGGTAGGTGTTAACTACACAATCATGTCCTTAAAAAATATCACATATGAAATTAACATGCAAAAAGATAATTAACTAGACTAGTAATACAATAAATAGACGGGCATGTGGGATCAATATGAACAAGAAGTGTGACTTGCCTACTGCACCGAAGTCTGTCGGATCGTTGTCTTTGGGGAGGTTTTCACCGTCGGGGTCCTTTCCCAGTGTCAGATCGTCACTACCGTTCCCTAGTTGCAAAAAGATCCAAGCAACAAATAAACACATATGAGTCCGGGCTCGACGAATGCGAGCTAGGAGCAAAATGTAAAATAATTTAAAAATAATGCTAAAAACAGGATGTGGGGTGTGTGAGGTTGGAACCGGGATATTGAAAAGATGAAAGGAGGTATAGGACGTGGGCTAGGGTTTCAGAGGGGAAATCTGAATATATGTGGGTTAAGAGGTCTTGCGGGTTTCTTGTGTTAAAAAGTGAAAATTTGGATCAACGGTGTGGAGAATTGGAATCGTGGCGTCGAGACGATCGAAATGGTATATAATAGTGTTTTTAGGGTTTTGGGCCCAACAGGTCGGGTTCGGTGAAAGTTCATCTAGGCCCTAATATGGTTTTGATGGTTAATGGTAACCTAAACTGGAATCTAATGTTTACACTGAGTGTAAGCAGAATCTACAGGTTCCATGAAGAAAGGTTATCCAGAGAAGGATGGCCACCAAAAAGGGTACAAGGTGGTTCAAGGACAAAGAGATGGCTGTGCTCGGCAGCTGTGTCACAGCTGAGAAGAAGCCGGTGCTGTGCAGGGAGCTGCAAGCAGGGTGATGGTGGCTTGATGCGTCAAGGGCCGTGACTTCAGTTGGTGGCAGGTAAAGCCTAGATTTGCTAATTTCTTTGAGTCCATAGGAATCACCCGTACTATCAAGAGGGATGAAGCAGTAGCAGTTGTCTAAGGGAACCTTGCTCATTGCTCAGAATGTTGGTCAAGGGGATTGGTGCTTTGAGGCCAATTGCCCTGTGTCAATAGCTTTGGACAAAAGTATGTAGCTGTTTTCTGTTAGTGCTCTGCAGTACTAACAGTGAAAACCCTAGAGCTTTAGGCACCTGTGTGACACAGCTGTGTCACAGGTGGTCTTCCGCTCTATGACTCAGGTACATCTCTGTACCAGGGGAGAGCTTGTAAATGCTAAGGTACCTGCACTGCGATAGGCGGTCTGATGTGTCAGAAGTCTGTCGGAGGTTCTCCCTTATAGGTATTAGAGTCTGAAGTATGCTGAGGGCATGTCATGTGCCAGGACCGGGCTAAGTAGTTCTGCTATCAACTAAGGGTTCACCTGTGTGCGCCATCGGTGACATAGGTGTCGGTCTGCCTGAGCCGGGTACAGTTGGGCGTAGTGTGTAGCTGTGTCACCGGTGGTTGACACCGGTGGCTCACTTAATCCTACGTGGCAACAGGGTAACGGTCAGGTGCCTGTGGACTCTATATATAGGGGACCAGGGGAGGTGGCGGCCTGGGTGGGGAATAAAGGGGAAAGGCAGGGGAGGGCAGCCGCCGGCGACGGGGCTCGAATCCGTCACCGGTGGCAATTGGCAGCTCGGGGAGGATCTACAGAGGCTGGAGGTTTCATTTTTGTGAAGAAAAGGAGGTGGTACCGCCGGAGAACGGCTCGGTGACAGTGAGGTGGGTTCGGATCTCACCTCGCCAGAGCTGTCGAGGACGGTGGTGTGGTCGCCAGGCTCGGGGAGGAAAAGGAGGAAGCTCGGGGATGTTCTGGGAGGAGTGGAGAGCTCGGGTGCGCAAAGAAAGGTTCGGAGAGGAAGAGAGGGAGCTCGGGAGGGCCGCCGGTTTTTATAGGAGGCGGGGGCGGTGCGGCCGGGATGCTCTGCCCATCTCCCGAGGAGATGAGCTCACCGGGACGGGGCCTATGCGCTCGCTTAGGCGCGTGAGGGCTCGGGCAGCGAGCGTGGCAGAGGGGAGCTCGGGCAGCGAGCTCGGCAGAGACGAGGTGGCAGGCGGAGCGGAGAGTGGCGAGGGCGGTGGCGCAGAGAAGGGAAGGGAGCGAGCGACGCGTGGAAGGCGACGTCGGGCGATGCAGAGCAGAGTAGAGGGGCGGGACCCGTTCGCTGCCGGCGTTAAGCCGAGAGCGGTGCGACGGTTGCCATAGGCGGCGGTGACGAGGACGGAGACAACAGGGCCAAGTGGGCCAAGGGAGGAGGAGGTGGGCTGAGGGGAAGAAGTGCGGTCCAGTAAAGATTTCGGGATTTTAAGTTTTGAAATTTTGAAAAAAAATTCATACTGTTACACGTACGTACATTACTAGTAGCCGCAACGAGTACAATTCGGTGAGAATGGCATTGTGGTGTTGGTCGGGTGGCGTCGACCGAGGTTCAAAGTAAACCCAACAATGACATCCCACGCCCCTATGTGACATCGTTTCAAAAGAAAAAGATAAGAACAGAACCAACGGTCAGATAATCACGGTTAATTAGCAGCTCTCTCTTTTTCTGAGGGAAGGAGAACATGGTTAGTAACACAAACACATGCAAGGTGAATGTTTGACGATCTACTGAAGAACATGTCAGAATGGTGAGATGGGGTAAGACAGGGAATAGTAGCAACGCGGGTGTGGCCTGGGCAGGACAGGGGTAGTAGCATCATTGCGAGAGGGCCGGGCGCAGAAGGGCATACTATTTGACACTCCAATTTGCCGTTTCCTGCATCGCCCCCACGACCATGATTCTGTCTCTCCCTCCATCTTTCGTCGCACACGGTGTCCAGTGTCCTAGCATCTGCAGGCTAGCTCGCACGGTCTTTTGACACTCCAATTTGCCGTTTCCTGCATCTGCAGGCTAGCTCGCACGGTCGCTAGCTGGAGCCTGAGCCCTTGCAATGAGAATATGTGCGCGTGTTTGTTTTCTCCGTGCCATCATCATGGGCTTGCAAGAACATGACTTTAACAGAGTCAGCACAATGGAGTCTGCTAAGGAGATTTGGGATACCCTACAGCAGATATATGAGGGCAGTGACACCTTGAAGAAGTCCAAGAGAGGACTGCTGGAATCAACTCTGGAGAGATTTGAGCATGAACATGGAGAAGACATAAATTCTCTATACTCAAGATTGACTCTCATCACCAACCAACTGAAGGCTTTGGGCTCCAACAGAGTTGAGGATGAAGATGTCATCAAGAAGTTCTTATCTGTGCTGCCCAAGCCTTACAGAACCTTGGTCTTGATGCTCAAGGAGAAAGAGGGTTTCAGTAGGATGAAGCCTACAGAAGTGTTGGGAAGAATCCTCACTCATGAGATGGAGCTCAAGCAAGAGGGCAAGCACAGCTCCTCCTCAGGTCCCAAGAAGAACATTGCATTGAAGACCACTGCTCAAGCCTCACTACCAGACAGTGATAGCAGTGAAGATCTATCTGATGACATGTCAAGTGGAGAAGAGAATGAGCTGCTCCTTCTTACCAGGAACTTCAGAAAATTCTATAGGAAGAAGAAGCAGTTTGGATCAACTGATAGATTCAGAGGCAAGAAGCCCTCCAAGGACAACAAGTGTTTTGAATGTGGCAAGGAAGGCCACTTCGCAGCTGATTGCCCCAGCAAAAAGAAGGACAAAGGGAAGAAGAAGGACTTCTATAACAAGAAGAAGACTTTCAGCAAGCATCCTTCTTATTCCAAGAACAAGGCTACTGCAAGAGCCTATGTAGGGCAAGCCTGGGTTTCAGATGACTCTGGTTCAGATGGAGAATCAGAAGAAGAAGAAGTCCAGGTCGCTGGGATAGCAATCTCCATGGCTGACACACCCAGCTGTGTCACAGCCAAGTCACACAGCTCCAAGCTGAACTCCAAAGCTGATCAAGCTTCATCCACTCCTGCTCCCTTATGCCTCATGGCTAAGGACTCTAAGGTATTGACTGAAGATGATTTCCCTGATTATGCTGAACTAATGGATATCTTAGAGAGAACAGAGAAGGGATACTGCAGGGAGAGGAAGGAGAACATATCCCTTAGGGATAAGCTGAGGGAGCTGAGAGAGACCTGTGATGAAGTCACAGATGACAGGGAGGATCTCAGGCTGAATCATGAGAACCTGGAGATAGCTCATGAGAAGCTCAGATCAGCACATGAGCTTCTCCTCAAGGAGCATGAAGAGTTAAAGGCAAAGCATGCCTTATGCATTGATATTTCTGATAATATTGCTGAAGCTATGCCTTTACCTGCTCCTACTGTCATTGAATCATGTTTAAACTGTGCCAGCAGAATCAACATTCTAACATCTACAGGTGGAGTGGTAGACAACTCTAAAGAGGCCTCAACCTCTAATGTTACTAACTCTGTGGATGCAGCTGAGCACAACAAGCTCAAGGAGGAGCTAGAAGAGCTTAAGAGGCTCATGAGAAAAGGTCTCTGCAGTGCCAACATTGGCATGCAAAACTATCAGCTTATAAGAGCTGAAATGTTGAGAAAGAATGAAGGCCGAAGAGGCTTGGGTTATTCTACCTCTACTGCTAAAGATAAACTGCCTGCTGCCACTAACACTTGTCTTGCAGCAAAATTCGTGAAACAGGCAGGAACTAATGACAACAAGAGTGTTGGTCATGAGCAGAGAAAGAGGAATGAAGCAAGCATTCCTTCTAACCCAGGCTATGTTTTGCAGAAGAACATGAAGGGAAAAATAGTGGCCAAGTACGTAGGTCGCAGGCGCCTGACGAAATGGTTGTCTGCCATCTGGGTGCCTAAGGCTACTCTTGCCGGTGTCACCGGTGGCTTACACAGCTGTGTACCCACCTGTGTCACAGGCAGATCTAACAGGCCACTAACCCATGTGTCTAAGGTTGCAGGTGATTGCCAGCCAAAGAGGATCAAAGTCATATCATCTGTTGCTGATGCTGTTAACCTTAAACACAAATATGCTATATATACATCTGCTACTTCTGCTTATGATAAAACTGCAAAGGGAACCAAACATGTTTGGGTCCCTAAGTGTCATCACTAATCTTGCAGGAAACTGTCTCCAGTGGAACTGATTGGATTGTGGACAGTGGATGTACACAACATATGACTGGAGGCAGAGAGGAGTTTGTAGAGATCACCAGTGAAAATCTTCCAAGTAAACATGTGATCTATGCAGACAACTCTAAAGGAAAGGTAAATGGCATTGGTAAAGTTGCCATATCTGAGAATCACTCCTTATCTAATGTAATGCTTGTTGATCAGATAGGCTATAGTCTGATGTCTGTGTCACAGCTGTGTGACACAGGCATGAAAGTTACTTTCTATCCTGAAAAGGTTATAGCTTCCAAACTATCTGATGATTCTCAAGTATTTGAAGGATGCAGGTCTGGTAAGCTATACACTGTGAATTTCTATGAACAGCCTGCAGCAGCTCCATGGTGTCTAATGGCCAAGACCAGTGTTGGATGGCTGTGGCACAGGAGGCTAGGACATGCTGGGATGAAGCTTCTGAACAAGCTGAGCAAACATGACTATGTTATAGGCTTGGAGAAGGTGAAGTTTGAAAAAGACAAACCCTGCAGTGCATGTCAAGCCGGCAAACAAGTTGGAGCTGCCCATCGACCTAAGAACATCATGACAACCTCCACTCCCTTCGAGCTCATTCACATTGACCTCTTTGGTCCAACAACCTATGAGAGCTTAGGAGGTAACAAATATGGCTTTGTCATTGTAGATGATTTCTCTAGGTATACTTGGGTGTTCTTTTTGAAGGAGAAGACACAGGTGTACAAGAAATTCAAGCATCTCATTGTCAGAGTACAAAATGAGTGGAAGGTGAATCTTGTAAAGGTCAGGAGTGACAATGGGAGTGAATTCAAGAACTCCAAGGTGGAAGCATTTCTGGACAAGCATGGAATCAAGCATGAATTCTCAGGTCCATATGCTCCACAACAAAATGGAGTGGTGGAAAGGAAGAACAGAACTCTGATAGAGATGGCAAGGACTCTACTAGATGAATACAAGACTTCACCAAGATTTTGGGCTGAAGCTGTCAATACTGCCTGCCACTCTATCAACAGGATATATCTACATCCACTACTCAAGAAAACTCCTTATGAACTGCTCACCAACAGCAAGCCTAACATATCATACTTCAGAGTATTTGGTTGTAAGTGCTACATTCTTAGGAAAGGCAAACGCCTAACTAAGTTTGAAGCTAAATCTGATGTTGGTATATTCCTTGGTTATTCCACTAACTCCCATGCCTATAGAGTCTTTAACACTTCCTCTCAGGTTGTTGAAGAATCTATAGATGTGGATTTTGATGAGTCTTATGGCTCCAAGGAGAGCAAGTTGCTATTGATGTAGGAAATGAGGATATTCTAAAGAAGTCCACTGGTGAGATCAGACCCACCATCAAGGAGGAGCCTGCCTCACCAAGTGATCAAGAACCCTCTTCTTCATCAATTCTTGAAGACACTGGAGTTCATGATATAGAGTTCGAGTGCAACCCAGCCAATGATCAACTGGACTCAGAAGCCTTCATGCACCCAGCTGTGTCACAGGAAGAACTACCGGTGTCACAGGCAACCCCATCAGCTGTGACACAGGCAGTTAACCCAGATCCCCCTGTGATCAGCCGGCTGCAGAAGGATCACCCTGTGGACAATATCATCGGTGCCATTAATAGGGGAGTGACCACTCGATCTCGAATTGCTAATTTTTGTGAGCATTACTCCTTTGTCTCAAATGTTGAACCCAGGACCATAGGTGAAGCTCTAAAGGATGCTGACTGGATCAATGCTATGCATGAAGAGCTCAACCAGTTTGAGAGAAATGAAGTATGGTCACTGGTGGAAAGACCTGAAGATCACAATGTGATTGGAACCAAATGGGTCTTCAGGAACAAGCAAGACACTAATGGACTGGTGGTAAGAAACAAAGCCAGACTTGTGGCGCAAGGATTCACACAAGTAGAAGGTCTGGACTTTGGAGAAACATTTGCCCCAGTGGCAAGACTTGAAGCCATCAGAATCCTCTTAGCATATGCTGCTCATCACAACATCAAGCTTTACCAAATGGATGTCAAGTCAGCATTTCTAAATGGTAAACTTTCTGAACTTGTATATGTTGAGCAGCCACCTGGTTTTGAAAATGACAAGAAACCATACCATGTCTATAAACTACACAAAGCACTCTATGGTTTAAAACAAGCACCAAGAGCATGGTATGATACATTGAAAGAATTTCTAATCAGCAATGGATTTAAAATGGGCTTAGTTGATACAACTCTATTCACTAAAAGAAATGGAAAAGAATTATTTGTGTGCCAAATTTATGTCGATGACATAATATTTGGCAGTACTAACCGTTCTATGAGTGAAGAGTTTAGCAAGCTGATGACCAAGAGATTTGAGATGTCTTTGGATGGAGAACTCAAGTACTTCCTAGGACTTCAGATCCATCAACTGAAAGGAAGGGACTTTCATCTCACAAGAAAAGTTCACCAAAGACATCATCACCAAGTTTGGCATGAAGGATGCAAAAGGTATACACACTCCCATGCAAACTAATGGCCATCTGGATCTAAACACTGAAGGTAAGTCTGCTGATCAGAAAGAATTTAGATCCATGATAGGTTCTTTGCTTTACTTGTGTGCATCTAGGCCTGATATTATGCTTAGTGTTTGCATGTGTGCTAGATTCCAAGCTAACCCTAAGGATTGTCACAGAGTGGCAGTCCGCAGGATTCTGAGATATTTGATTCATACTCCAGGGTTTGGCTTGTGGTATCCTAAAGGTGCAAACTTTGAGCTAGTTGGCTATTCTGATAGTGACTATGCAGGGTGTAAGGTTGACCGAAAAAGCACCTCAGGTACCTGTCAATTTCTAGGGCATTCCTTAGTGTCCTGGTCATCCAAGAAACAAAACTCAGTAGCCCTTTCCACTGCAGAAGCTGAGTATATAGCTGCTGGTAGTTGTTGTGCTCAATTATTATGGATGAGGCAGACCTTGAAAGATTTCAGCATATCTTTTAATCAAGTACCCCTCTTCTGTGATAATGAAAGTGCAATCAAGTTAGCCAACAACCCAGTACATCACCAAAGATCCAAACACATAGAAGTGAGGCACCACTTCCTTAGAGACCATGTAGAAAAAGGAGATATACAGCTGTGCCATGTAAGGACTGAAAAACAATTAGCTGATATATTCACCAAGCCCTTAGATGAAACTAGATTCTGTGCCCTGAGGAGTGAATTGAATATCATTGATGTCTCTAACCTGCAATAAAAGGTTTGGCTTGGTGTCTAGCTGATGTGATTTCATCTCAGTCATTTGCATCATTGTACCTGTGTCACTCACCTGTCTCACAGGTGTGTGCATTGCATCATGCTGAAATCATATCTTATAGTCTGTAAAGTACACTCTTTGTGTACAAGTTTTTATCTAGATCAACTCATGTCAGCTTGAGCTTTGCTTGATTGATTTTCTGGCAAGCTGACACTGAGAAGATCACTTAAGGACTCTCTGATAGTGCTAATGCTTTCTTTCTCATCTAAATCAATCCATCTTGGTGTTCACTAGATGAAATACTTGTCACCTGAGTCTCCCAGCTGTGTCTCAGGTGAATGCTTTCAAAATCCCATAGGCCAGGGTATACATCTCTTTCACCTGTGTCACAGGTCCTTATGTCAGCTGTGACACAGCCACCTTATAACCTCCGGCCTATATAAAGAGTTGCTGCGTCCACACAGAAACCGCTTCGAACTCCCATACCCAAAACTTCCGCCGTGCGTCAATTTTTCGAGTTCTCGTCGTTTTCACCGATTTCGCCCTCGAAATTTCTTCAACAAGTTGGAGGAAGCTTTCCGTGGAACTCTAACGTCGATTCTTCCGCAGCAAAGTTCAATCTCGATCAAAGTAAGCCTCTGCAAAACCCTTCTTTGCGCTCAGTCCATGGTCTAGGTCTTGATAGCCTAATCCAGTAGCGCATTGGTCCATATTAGGGTTGGTCTTACTCTTGTGCAATCTTTAGAACTCATCCAAACTGAAATCAACCAGCAAATCGTTGTCAAACTCAAAATTCCATGAATTTGCTGTCCGCCCCCGTACATAGCTGTGTCACCGCTAGGGTCTCACCTGTCACACAGGTGCGCCTATTCAACAGGCTAAGACCTCGGTAATGCCTTAAGTCCTCACCTGTGTCTTCCCATCCTGACACAGGTGTCTAACACAGCTATTACTCTGCATCAAATGAACACCTCTTACCTACTTCTCTCTTATCTATCTTGTTTCTACAGATGTCTGGTTCTGGTAATCAGCCTGAGGATATCACAGATGATCTTCCTCTTGCCATCAGAACTCAGATCATGGAAAAGAAAAACCAAGAAGAATGGGAGGCAGAGGAAGCAAGGAGACTTGCTAAGAAACTTGATGCTGAGGAGAAAGCCAAGAGAGCTGCTATAATCCCCTTGTCTCCAGCAGAATTGGCTAAAAGGGAAGCAAAGAAGAAAGCTTTGGAAGAGGAAAAAACGCCAAATTGAGCTGGCTGCAAAAGATTCCGTCTCCAGGTTGGAAGAGCTTAAAGCTGTAAAAGCTGACAAGAAGGAAAAGCAAATACAGGAGAGAAAGAGGCTTGCAGATGAAAAGAAAGCCAGCATGGCTGAAGCTAAGAAGAAGAAGGCAGATGAGAGAGCTAAGAAAGCTTCTGCCAAAGATGCTGCTGTCAAAGCTAAGAGGGCGCCAGTTGTGGACACCCTCAGAGAACCAGAGCTGCTGGTGGACCAGCTGATCTTTCTTTGAGCAAAGTTCCTAAGAAGCCTCGGTCAGAAACTGTAATTGAAACCAGCAAGAATAAGAAACAGCAGCAAGAAGAAGAAGAGGCTACATGGAGAGCTGAAGCTGAGAAAAGAAAAACTCACAGTGATCTAGCCAGGGAATTGCATGATTAGTTGGGAGGTTGTCGAGCTACTTCAGGAGCTGAAGAGATGCTCTAAAACTCAAGAATTCAAGATATCAAGAAAGTAGTCTTCAACTCATCTGATGCCCCCAAAGATGTCTCAGTTCAAATGGATACATGGAAGACAGACAAGGCAATCAATGAAGAGCTTCATGAGTTGCTGAGAAAAGAAGAGAAAGCTGTAGGAGTTGAGAAAACAGATCTGATTCTGCAAATGGAACTCCTAGCATCTCAGCTCTCTTTGCAGTACAAAGAGCTATGGAGGAAATATCAGGATACCAAGTTGCAAAGAAGGATAGATGCCTTATCAATGGAATTGTCCTCCTGCTCAGATGAAGCCGTAAGAAGGTCCTGCAGGATGAGATAGCTGCAGTCAATTTGAGGATTATCAAGTTAGATTGTTCAACTGCTCCTATCTCAGCAGTTCCTCTTCAACAAGTAAGTGCTCCACCTCTTCAGCCGAGTGTGCCAGCTGAGTCTCAGGCAATATCCTCAGCTGGGCTAGAGATTGTGCCTGCAGATGTAGAGATCCAACAGAAAAGCTGCTCTTGAATCCATAGAAGATATTCTTGCAGAGCTAGACTCAAGTGGAAAGCAGCTAGAAAAGAATCTAGATGATTCTATGGCCCAGCTCAGAACATCTTTCGATGCTAATCCCCCTGTGTCACAGGTGGCTAGCCCAGGCAAGTCCTGCCTACAGACATACCAGAGGAAAGGAAGAAAATCTCAGAGTTCAACCAGCATTGAATCTATTTCCACCCTGGATGTTCAGAAACCAATGTCTCCTTCTCAGTTTCTAGTCTCTGAAGCTGAAGAACAAGCTGCACCAAAGGCTCAAGCGCCTTCATCTCCAAGACCAGCTTCAGTAGAGTCTCCAGTGGCTGCAAAACCATCAAGTCCACAGCTGTCTCAACCAGCTGTGTCTCAGGCAGGAGAAGAAGCTCAGGCCCAAGACTCTCACCGGTCTCCATCACCTGTGCCACTGCCAGCTGACCCAGCTCAGTCAGTTCACGCACCTGTGTCATCACCTGTGGCACAGGTCAGTAAGTCAGCTGAGCAAGAAGAGAGCTCCGAGAGCTCATCTGATGATGGAAGAGGCGTGTCTGTGACTCCTCCAAGGCCAAGAGCAGCCAGAGCTGATTCTGATGAAGATTATCAGGCAGAGAGCTCATCTCCAAGTGCCAAATCAGCAGAAGAAGCTGAAGAAGAAGAAGAAGAGGAAGCAGTGGCAGAACATGACGACAGCTCTCCTAGTCACTCAGTTGGAGAAGAAGACATGGAAGAAAAATATCATTACATCTTTTCTCATGCTCTGAGGACTGAGGCAAATCAAATGCAATTCATCTCAAGAGCTGCAGCCAAGAAATTGCCCAAGAGTGATCCCAAGAGATCAAAGAGCAAAGTTGCCTCAATGAGACCAAGTTCATTCATCAAGATGAGGTCAACAAACCCATATTTCTCTGAAGATCAGGAGTTTATAGCTCCAACTTGCTCAGACCCCAGATTCCACAATGATCATCAAAGGGGTGTATACCATGAGATTCTTGCCTCAAAAGGATTTGTATATTGCAAGACCATAGACTGGTCAGCTATGACAGATTTAAGACTGAGAGCAGTTCCTTCTCTGATCCAAGCCTCAGGTCTTGAATTCTTATGCAATCTCCAGCAAGATTATGATCCTGAGATCATCAAGGAGTTCTATGCCACAGTTTGGATAGAACAGGAGAATCAGGATGTTATGCTCTGGAAGACAAGAGGTCAACTTCTTTCAATCACAGCTCCAGAGCTCAACAGCATAATGCATGCCCCTCTGGAACCAGACATGCCAAATCTTTTCAAGCTTGCACCAGTTCCTAATGAAGTAAGAAGAAAATTCTATCCAAGAAACTTCAGATTTCCTGCCAAAGCCCCTTCAGATCATGTCTATTTCAAGGGTATAACCATCATAGCCAAGCATCTGATCAAGATTCTGAATGTCACTCTTCAACCCAAAGGGGGTAACACAGATGCTGTCTACAATGCAACCTGGCAGATTTTGGTGCACATAGCTAAGAATCAGCATTTTGATGTAGCAAGTCTTCTTGAAGCATCTCTTCCTCCTATATTCCTTTTTGGGTGTTTTAGTGTCAAAGGGGGAGAGAGTAGAGTGGTGCAAGGGGCAAGGGGGAGAGAAGAGAATGGTGTAAGGGAGAGAGCATTGGGAAATTATTTTTAAAATGATGTATCAAGACTTGGTTCTTCTTCTGTATCTTATGTCTTGATAACATTGAATCTTTTATGCAAATCTTTTGATCTGATACATGTCTTATGCATTCGTATGCTCATTCTTATATGTTGGAATGCTCTGATATACACATGTTTGGTATGCTCTGATGCACATTTTGCTCTGTCAAACACGTGTGAATGCTCAGGTACATAGTTTGCTCTGTTATACATATGTATGCTCTGATATATACATGTCTGTCATGCTTTGATATACATATCAAATGCTCTGATGCATGTCTTGCATATTTTGTGCTCTGATATACATATGTTTGATATGACTTGCTCTGATTAATTATCAGTATCTGCTTCAGTTAGATAGTAAAAATGATAAGGAATATAATGCTCTGATCATTCATCCAACATATCTAAACTGATAAGAATGCAAGTCATCAGAAAATACTTCCCATGCTTAAAACTTGTAAACTGTGCATCTCTTGTTAAACAAATCTTTTATGCACAGATTCAGGGGGAGTATCTTCTATCAACATCACATCTTTCAATATTCCAATTCTATATATTTGAATGTGTGAAGCTTGGGTTGCCACTAACCACCAAAAAGGGGGAGATTGAAAGATCATCTAGGCCCTAATATGGCTTTGATGGTTAATGGCAACCTAAACTGGAATCTAATGTTTACATTGAGTGTAAACAGAATTTACAGGTTCCATGAAGAAGGGGTTATCAAGAAAAGGATGGCCACCAAAAAGGGTACAAGGTGGTTTCAAGGACAAAGAAATCGATGTGCTAGGCAGCTGTGTCACAGCTGAGAAGAAGCCGTGCTGTTCAAGGAGATGCAAGCAAGGTGATGGTGGCTTGATGCGTCAAGGGCCGTGACTTCAGTTGGTGGCAGGTAAAGCCTAGATTTGCTAGTTTCGTTGAGTCCATAGGAATCACCCGTACTATCAAGAGGGATGAAACAGTAGCAGTTGTCTAAGGGAACCTTGCTCATTGCTCAGAGTGTTGGTCAAGGGGATTGGTGCTTTGAGGCCAATTGCCCTGTGTCAATAGCGTTGCACAAAAGTATGTAGCTGTTTTGTGTTAGTGCTCTGCAATACTAACAGTAAAAACCCTAGAGCTTTAGGCACCTGTGTGACACAGCTGTGTCACAGGTGGTCTTCCGCTCTATGACTCAGGTACATCTCTGTACCAGGGGAGAGCTTGAAAATGCTAAGGTATCTGCACTGCGATGGGCGGTCTGCTGAGTCAGAAGTCTGTCGGAGGTTCTCTCCTTATAGGTATTAGAGTTTGAAGTATGCTGAGGGCATGTCATGTGCCAGGACCGGGCTGAGTAGTGTGGCTATCAGCTAAGGGTTCACCTGTGTGTGCCGCCGGTGACACAGGTGTCAGTCTGCCTGAGCCGGGTACAGTTGGGCGTAGTGTGTAGCTGTGTCACCGGTGGCTGACACCGGTGGCTCACTTAATCCTACGTGGCAACAGGGTAACGGTCAGGTGCCTGAGGACCCTATATATAGGGGACCAGGGGAGGACTCGGTCCTCAACCTTGCTCAAATCAGTGATTCACATACGACCGTTGCAAAGCCTCCAACCACTCCACAAGAGCCAAGAGCCTAAGGGTTAGTTCAAGTGAGTTTGTGAGCTAGAGCACGAGCAAAGTTTCCTCCAAGAGATTGTTGCTGCATCATCTGTTACTCTTAGAGTTTGTCTACTCCTAGACGGTGTAGGAGTTGCTGGTATCACCCAAACTTGTGTGGGCTGAACCAGTAGTTTGTGAAGGTGTTCTGAGGTCTACCTGCTGCAAGGCAAAAGGATCTCCACAAGCAAAAGGAAGAGTCCTGAAGGATCAGGTATTCGGAGAAGAAGCACGTTTTAGTGCTGGCCAGCTCTTAGGAGTGGTCTCTCCAACGGAGACGTACCTTCTCTGCAAAGAGTTGGGAACTTCGGTGAAAAACCCCTAAGTCTCCTTTACTTCCTTGTATTGCATGCATATCTGTTTATCCTTGCTTGCTTGTGTCTCTTAGACTTGATCTGCTAAGTTTACCTTTTCACCTGTGCTAGATTACCTTTATACCTGTGTGTGATCATCTGTTACACAGTTGCTTCATTCACTTGTATTCACCTGTGTCAGCACCTGTGTCACAGGCAGTCTAAGTAGAGCACCTGTGTTAGGTTAACTCTTCACCGGTGTCTTCCACCTGTGTGACAGCTGTGTGTTAATTTACACATAGTTTCCACGTGTGTCACTCACCTGTGTCACAGCTGTCCACTATTAACTTGTGAAGTTAATCTGACAACTTAAACAAAAGATTAAAAAAGGAAAATTTTATAAGCCAACTATTCACCCCCCTCTAGTCGGCATCTCGGTCCTTTCAGGTATATGTTGTAGGAAAGGGTTTTTATGGGTTTTGGGTATTAAGAAGTGGGAATTGGGTCTAATAGTGTGGATAAATAAAATCGTAGTGTCGAGACGATCGAAACGGTATATAATTATGTTTTTAGGGTGTCAGGGACCCCGAGCTTAGAACCAACTCTCACTGCGATATGAGATTCGAATACCCGAGAAACCACCCAGCACACCATACGCTCACCATATGTCGTATGCCTTCACTGCTGGACGATTCGACACCTAACCAATCCATCATACGCTTACCAGGCATCGTATGTATTCACGATTGGTTAAGCCGGACAAGGACTCACTTATCGCAAGAAAGGGTTGACAATGAAATCAAGGTCCGATAAAGAATTGACGCTACTCTTAAGTTCACTAAGTAAAGTAATCCCAGAGGAGCCCGACCATTGTACCCACCCCAACCTAGCCCGGAGGCTAGTGGGTCACTCAAAAGCCGGTACGATAGTCCACACCCTGCCTAGCCGGCACTGCATCTCAACTAGCGGGTCACTCAACCGAAAATACTTCACGGAGTGAACACAAGAGGTGGTATTACTTCTTTACGATCGATTCCATATACTTCAATCATACACGCACGGTATATGGAACGATCACAATTAACAACTTCATATCACAGTTTAAACTCTACTGAGAAGGAGTTAAAAGATACATAAGTTACCACTTACTCGAGAGGGGTTCTATAATACATAACTTTCAACTCGAAGGCTGATTACAGGTCTTCGAAGTTTCAAAAACAGCAATGAACATAAAAGTTAAAATTCCTGAGATGGCAGCCGCGTCATCTCCATAAGCATCTACACACCCTACAATATTATGACCGAAAAGGATAACAACAAGCTAGGCATCCGAATACATTTCCCACGTCGTAGTACTCACCGATACTGGGCTCACCTGCAACAGTTTCGAAATTGAATTCCGTAAGCACTTTTGTACTTGCAAGCTACATTTGTAGACTCATCCCAATTCAATTTCAGCATAGCATATGACAAGGAAGAACACTAGCATTGCATCTTGACATAAACGTGTAGACAAGACATGAGCATAAGGAATTATACAAAAAAAAATCACACATACCATCATGTCCAATTTCAATTTCAAATTTGAATAAATGGAAATTCACACAAGAATTCCATTAAACCAATGTAAGTGCATTCAACATTCGACAAGCTTTCATAGCTATTCCTTCCATCCAACCAAACAAGGCGATTTTATGTACGGTTGCACCAAGCAAGGCTCAACCAATTGTGTAGTTGGGCAAGGCAAGCAAGACTTGTCCAACGCGAGAAAAAATTGAGAATGTGTAAGTTCAGAGTTGGCCGACCGTGACTTCCCACCAATCTCAATTCAACCCTGCCGTGGGTGATGGGTAAAACCCTACGACACCAGTATCGGATCAGGTTTGCACCCTGCCGATCTATCAGTAGGTGACAGTATCCTGGCTCTCACAACTCCCAATTAGGGTTTCATATTTTATCAGTCCATTTAAAAGATCACCGCTGATCTTGCAATCAATTAACCGGTTCGCCACCACATAACATAGCATCATCATACAAATTGCAATCAAGTATTTCACCCCAACCACAAGCATAGCATGAAACAAATTAGGGATCTTAGCGAGCTTTTGCATACTTTCCTTGCTGGGTTTGCTCGGGATCACAGTAGTATTCAACCTCGGAATACTCCTCGTTGCTCGGTTCTACCAGAAATCGAATCCCGAAATATCGAAATAAAGCAACAAAAGGAGTTTTAATTAAAACCAGGAAGTTCAGAGAGGCAAACATGGAAGATATGCATTCTAATATGGAAGTAACATGTACACGAAACTAACGCAATTGGTTTCGTCGAAATCGGAGTTCTAGGGTTTGAGTTATGATTTTCCGAAGATGTATATATATCAAAATTAGGGTTCTATTGGGCCAAGCATTAATTAGATAGCATGAAATGATATATAATAGGCATTAAGAACTTAGAGCATGTACTACTCGTTAAATCAATATCTGGTATAATTTGTGCAAAACTTATAACTGAGAAGAGATGCCTAGAATCCTATTCGATGCTATGTGGATAAGGGCATTTTGGACAATTTCACAATTTTACAGTAAGGTATCATGGATAACAAAGATATCATCAGATTCTACATTTTAAAAGAAAACTAACAAAAACAGAATTACTCAATTTTTGAAGTTGAACTAGTTTTAAACCATTTTCTGCTAATTTCTAGAATTTCGAATTGCAGTAATATTTTTCCCACTTACACCTCAGCTAGCTCTGGTCATTGACAGGGGAGCCCAAGGACCCAGCCCTCTTTTCTTTCTTTTCTTCTTTTTTCTTTTATTCCCTTTTCTTTTATTCCTCCCTCAACCGACGGGCTCGGCTCAGGTTTTTTTTTGCCACCAATGTTCCGGATGCCCGGTTGGTGGTGCTAATCCAATCCCTCGAATGCACGAGTCACTGGTGAAATTGTTGTGGGGGTTTTGGAGTGGGAGCTCTCTTGATCTTGTTTTTGTGGTCGGATGGGCCAAGGGCGGTGGAGCGGGGGCGATCCTGACTCCGGCGGACAATGGTGTCGGGACTTGGCGGAGAGGATGGTCAGGAGAGCCTAGAGGGGTATCAAGAGGTTAGGAAGGACGAGGAGGAGCTCAGGAATCCAAAGGAGTGCTCGATTCAAGTTGGGCCTTACTGGAGGCAAGCAATTTGAGATGGCGGGGAGGTTGCCGGCATCGGAGAAGAACGCGAAATGGGGGAGCTTGGCTGCACAAAAATCCAATTAAACGTGGTGATGAGTTCACGGGGCGCCGAACCTTATTTGGCAAAGAAGGAGGGGAAGAGCGGCCTCATCGGACCGGGGGCAGAATTGGTGCCGATGGACGCCCGCCGGACTCGGGGAAGACGAACACCTAGGCGTTGGTTGTACTGCACCAAAAACAAATTAAATGGACCGGTGACATCTCGGCGCGATGATGAGTCTAATGGGCAAGGTTAGAGGGGAAGGCTTGATCACTGGGCGCGGGGACGAGGCAATGCCGGTCTCGGGAGGTCGCCGGAGTGGCAGTGCTCGTCGGTTCCGATATGAGCACCCGACTGCGGGCTCGTTCTTGAGCTCAGACGGAAGCGGCGAGGAACGCGGAGCCGAGGAGCGACGTTGGCGAGGTGAATAGATTGAGTGGAAGGAGGAGATGCCGAGGGGAGCGCTGGTGTGTTCTAAGGAGGAGCTCCGGGAGTGCGGTAGTCAGGGAGAAGAGGGCGCGTGGCAGAGGAGAGCCGACAGGTGGGTCCGGCTTGCCAGCGAGGAGAAGAAACGGAAGCAGAGAAGTGGTGCTTTGCAGATGAAAAGGAGGGAAGGAGGAAAGGAGGAAAGGCGCCTTCGGCGCAGGCGGGGAGGAAATTGGGCTCGGCCCAGTGCGCGGAAGGAAACGAGCCGGGAATCTGCCTGTTCCGATTAGGGGAGAAGTTTTCTTTTTCTTTTATTCTTTTGATTTTCTGTGGTTGATTTGAGGGTTGTTCTGGGTATTTGAAAATTATCAGGAAGTCAAATCATGGTTCCAAGAATTATAAAGATTTGTGGAATACCCTGGGGAATTATACTAACTACAGAATATCTCTGAAGTTGATTGCATTAGGTTATCTACTCTATTTAGTTGAAATGTTGCGAGAGCTCAATATGAGAAGTAGGTATAGCTATATAACTTAATGCCCCAAGGATTTTGGAAATCATAGTAAGAGTTCAGGAAGATATTTAAAATTTAAAGGTAACCTTTTGTAAAATCTGACCAACAGCATTTGCTTAACTAGCATATTGTAGCCCTCACTTGGGTTGTCCCCTAAGCCAAATTCCCCATTTGGAATAAATTGTGGTTAGACATCTTTGAAATCTGCAGCGAACATGGCTAGGACATTTTGGCCCATAGAATTGGTGTAGAAGGTTTTAGTAAGAACTACTCGCGTAGAGTTGCCACAGTTGAATTAAGCTCAAGATTGCTAGAGTTTTGAGCTTATGCAAATTTTAATCGAACTATATGATGACATGAGATGCAAAAACTCTATTTTTCTTCAAGCAAAACTCTAAGGTTCTATTTAACGGCTTACAACATCTGGGTCATTACATAGAGTTTCGGGCCCGACGAGTCAGGCTAGGCCTGCAAGACTGTATAGGGCCATTAGGGTGCTCGGGTTGGGCTGGGTCGAACATGGGCTGCGGGTTTTAGATGGGCCTACAATGGGATGGGTGGTGGGCTAGAAATGGGCTTAGGGCTTAAAAGAAAAAGAAAATAATTCCTAACCTAAATGGGCTCGGCCCAGCAAGGATTCGAGCCGGCCCATGAGGGGCTAAGCCAGCCTGGAAAGAGAAGAGCTGGGCGGCTCGGCTCGGATTTGAGCCACCCGAAGAGGCTCGGCTTGGGCACCGGCTCGGCTCAATTTGCAATTGAGCCGGTGCTCAAATGGGGAAGGGGGGAGGAACAGAGGAGAGTTGCCGCCAATGGCGAGAGCCCAAATTCCTCTTCGACGAGCCTTACCAGCGGTGATTGAGGGCCCTAGGAGGCTCTAGAGGAGATGGTAGTCTCATTTTTTAGGAGAAGAGGGAGGGGTGCTAGGGGATTTGGGTGCGGCGACGGCAAGGGCACTTGAGCTCACCTTATTGGAGTCGAAGGCGTCGGTGGCGGGGTCGCCAGAGTTTGAAGGAGGTGAAGAGGAGCGGGGAGTTGAATTGGAGGTGGAGGAGCTCGCGCGGGTGTCGGGAAGAAGCAAGGGGAGCTCGGGGGGGCACTGCCGGCTTTTATAGGAGGCGGGGGCGGTGCGGCCGGGGTGCTCTGCTCATCTCCCGAAGAGATGAGCTCGCCGGTGGATAAGCTCCTGCGCTCGGCAGGGTTACCGGCTCAAGCGATGAGCTGCTGCAGGCGGTGAGCTCGGGGCAACGAGCTCTGCAAGGAGAAGCGAGGGCGGTGGTGCAGAGAGGAGAAGAGCCGCGGGCCAGAACGAGGGGAGAAGCGTGCGATGCGTGAAAAGGCGACGTCAAAAGCGGCGTTGCTGCAGAGAAGTGGGGCCCACCTTGTTACCGGCATCGAGCGGAGGGTGGCGCAACGGGCGGCAGTGGCGTTACAGGCGGCGGTGACGGGAGATGGTAGAGAAGATAGAGGTGATGGGGAGATGGGCCAAATGGCCGGCAAATGGATCGTGGGCTGGAAGAAAAAGAAATGAGGCCCAAAGAATTTCAGATTTTTAAAAGGATTTCGAATTATAAAATTTGAAAAAAAATTCATGCTGTCACATTCTTGTTGTAGGCAGCCTGGGCTCGATCTGGTGGTCTCAGTAACTCAAATAAAGAGTTAATTCCATCTCCTATTTTCATGGGATCTTCATGCAAAAAATGGTCTGATCTTTGCGTGAAGCACGGAAGCCCAATACTCCATGCAATATAATCCCACCCATGCATCACTTTCCTTTTTAAAGAAATCCATGCATGCGTGCAGATTTAAGATGTGTAGCTCATGGAAATCATCCTTCCTATTCTCTGCCGCATGCAAACGGTAAAAGTGAGGCGTTTCTTGTTCATGCGCAACATCATGCGTAGCCGAACTCATCTCACGCACTGCCTCAGCGTGCCTAGCACGAACACCAACTAATTCTTGTTCATGTTCATCATACCTTAAGGGCAAGAGTCTATTAGCAGTAATGGCAGTATAACTAGAGCTAGGAGTAGCCGTATCACAAAGAAACATACAAAGAGGACCCCGGGGACCTTTGTGCTTGCAAAGTCATCGCTCGCCGTCACACTCCATCGTCGCCAAGCAGCCACCAGAGGAAGAAGGAGCAAACAACCACCTAGCCTGGATCAAAAGAAGCACCATCGCACAACGGCTTTGTGAGCCGCAACAGTCACCAGCTGCAAGAGGCGGGATCGAAGAAGCAAATCTCACATATCGGCTGGGGACATGCCCCATGCTTCACCGGTCCTAGATCTAGGACCTCCACTCAAGATCGCCAATGAAGAAGACCAGATCTGGCTGCCACAAACCGCCAACCCAAAATAGAGCCAGACTTCCCTTCAATACTCACCCTCGCCGACGCCACCACCGCAAGAGGACAGAGCTTCAGACAATGGCAGACACCAGACCACGAGCTGGACGAATCAAGTCCGTCAGACTCGACCCGCACTGGTCCTCGCTTTTGAGCGAGCACCGTCGAGGCAGGAAATGGACCATAAGGACTTATTCCATGGCCACGACACCTCCACCACCTCCTCACCACCACCTGGACACCTAACCCTAGATCTAAAAGGACAAAGAATGAGCCATCTAGCAAGGCTCCCCGGTCCTTCCCACCTCATGGTGTCGAAACCAGCTGTCGGAGGTGAGAAGGACCATCGGGCTCGCCGGCGGAGACGGAGGAACCCTCGGTCGCTTTACCATTGATTCAATATTGCTATTTTATGTTTAGCTCAAGCCCTGATTTGACCCAATTATACAAATTTGGGGGACCTACCACTCGTTTACAACAACGGGAAAAAGGAAAAAAAAACTCAGGAAAACCTTTCTACACATCGTAGGAGAAAATAAGTAGCTAGAGTTGCCATGAAATTCTTCTAGAATAGCTCTATTTATAAGATTCGAGGAAACCTAACATGAGTTGGACCCTATGTAAACTTTCTCTTGTTCGTGCCTCTCTTTGGAATGATGCATCTTTTTCCTACAATAAATCCATACGATTCAATTGAGCAATTCTTGCATTATAAAATTTCCTAGGATTCAACTAAGAATCCTGGTTTTTGCTGCTGCTGTTGTTGAGTTGTTTGTTCCAAACAGATACCTAAATGAGCAGTTCTCATGTTGAAGGACCCAGTCAGGCTACCGTGCAGTTTGGGGACTTAAAGCGACGTGAATCAGATCCTGCGTTTTTCTTCTTCCTTTTTGAGCAATCAAATTCTACATTCAAATGTTACAAATAGGACGAGGTTAAACTAAGCTGGTTTGATGTGCACAGTTTAGACCTACGTAAATTGTTGCTCATAAATACGACAACAAGATATAGTGGTGGTGGTGAAGGAATTTATTTTTGAATAAGGTGGTGAAGGAATTTATAGGAATAGTTTCGTCAACAAGACCATCATGGACAAGGAACTGTAGCAGGGCGTACGCGTAGCCTGGGCTTTATTCGTGGCCCATCTCCGGCCCATTCAACTCCTTGTATTTCCGGTGCATTTAGAAGGCTGGAGCACCGAGTCCAGGCAACGCCGCCGCCGCTTACCTTGGACCCGCTCCACCAACCCGGTCGTACACCGCACGACCTAGCCCCTCGCCCGTCGCCGAGCTCCGGCGATCACCCGACGGCTCGTGCGTCGCGGCTTTCACCGCCTCGTACCTCGTCCCTCACAGGCTGTGTTCTACCGAAACCGAAGCGAAGCTGTTTCAGGCCACCTCGAACCGAAGGTATTCTTCCCTCGTGCTCGTCCTCATCCAGTCTACTGACTGGATTGGCGTGGAATGGAGATCCATCCGGGCTTGGATTGATCTGATTTTTTTTTCTGCGAGGATTTCTTTGTTGGTGACGAACCCTAAGTCGCGGCTTGGGTTGTCCCCAGAGTTTTGTCCTGCTCTTTTCCTTCTCTAATCCAATTTTTTCCTTCGATTCTCTCCAATTCATCCAGTTTGCAGAGTTGTACTAGTAGCATATACGAGGACGGATGGGACTATTTATGATGCTGTTTATATGAGGACGGATGGAACTACTTGAGTAGAAATGGATAGCAGCCAAGATTCTCAAGAGGAAATGCTTCAATTGAAGAAAAATGGTAACGAGCCAAAAAAAGGGGAAGACTACGGAAATGCTTTGAGCCGCAAGGAGGCAACCGAAGAGCTTATTGGTTGCGTGGTCCATAGTGAGGAAGAGGCATACAGACTGTATTGTGACTATGGCCATCGAATTGGTTTTAGTGTCCGGAAGGGCAAACAGTCTTACTTCATTGGTACCAAGGATATCCGGACAAAAGATTACTACTGCTCAAAGGAAGGGCTTAAATATGATGAGCCTGTTACCGAAGCAAATTTTAATCGACCAGACACAAGAACTAATTGCAAAGCAATGGTCCGCTTCAGGGTTGATGAGAAAGGGCGTTGGACGGTCATACGCTTTGTTCCCGTGCATAATCACCAGTTGGCTAAACCTGGTGAGAGGCACATGTTGAGATCTGCGAAGTCGCTTGCTGTTGGAAAATCAGGCGTTATAGATACAGCAGCATCCGCTGAATCACATCCAATAAATGGTTTCTCTAATTTGGCCGAAGGTGATATCACTGAGCCTCCTGGGTATGCTATAAGGGATTGCTACAACCATGAGAATGCGCAGGGTATGACAGTAATTGAGGCAGGAGACTGCCAAAGTCTTGTAAGCTATTTCAAGCGCAGAACCAACGAGGAAGGCATGTTTTATTGGGATGTCCAACTTGATCAAGAAGGTCGCATGACTAACTTTTTCTTCAGGGACGGTAAAAGTAGAAATGATTATGACTGCTTTGGAGATGCTGTTATATTTGACACAACCTACCGCACAAATAAATATAGCCTGATTTGTGCCCCTTTTGTTGGAGTTAACCACCATTGGCATAATATTTTTTTTGGCTGTGCATTCTTGTTAGATGACTCCACAGCTTCCTATGTTTGGCTATTTAAATCATTTTTGGAGTCGATGGGTGGCCGATCACCTAAATCAATTTTCACTGATCAGGATGAGGCTATTATGCAGGCAGCCGAGCAGGTGTTTCCTACCACGCAGCATTGCTTTTCCTACTGGCATATTCTGAAGAATGCTCAGTCTCATTTAGGCACAGTAAATACATCTCAAGCATTTCAAAATATGTTTATGAAGTGCATGCAAGGATCTGATTCAGAAATGGAGCTTGAGGAATCCTGGGCTGCTATGCTTCATGAATACAAACTACAGGATAATAACTGGCTTAATGATCTCTATAGGTTTCATCATAGATGGTGCTCAGTATTTAACAAAGATACTTTTGATGGTGGGATCAATTCATCTCAGTGGGGAGAGGTCTCCAACAATATCCTCACTGGAATTGCTGATGAGTCTATTTCTCTTACACGTTTTGCCCTCTTGCTGGAAAAGGTTGTAAAAGCACTACGTAGAAATGAATCGGAAGAGGATTTTCGCTGCAGCCAAACTGCTCCAGTTCGTGCAATCAAGCATAGTACAGTTCTGAAGCAGGTTGCGGAATCGTACACACATAGGATCTACAAATTATTTGAGGCTGAATTTCTGGATGGATGTGGAGCAACTTCATGCCATGAAAGTTCTTGTGGTGGAAACTTACTGAGGTTTGAAATAACGATGCAGGGGAGGGGTTCAAAAGTGTGGACTGTTCTTCTAGATACATCTACAACGGAAATCTCTTGTGGTTGCAGAAAGTTCAAAAGGATGGGTCTTCTTTGTTCGCATGCTCTGAAAGCATTCAGCCTGCAGAATGTGGACACGATTCCTGATAAGTACATTTTGAAACGCTGGACAAAAGATGCCAGGAGAAGCATGTATAAGCTCAGTCAAGAAGATTCAACACAACAGGAATGTACCGAGGCTGAACTTGCGTATCGCAATCGGGCAATGCAGTACGGATATAACCTTATAATGAAGAGCCAGGAACTGGAAGAATCAAGAAAGATATTCTGGGACTCCCTTGAAACAGGAGAAAAGGCACTGGAAGTGTTCTTCGAGATGAGAAGTCTGCACGCTCAATCTGCAAAAGATGCCAGTAAAAGGGAGAAGAAGAAGAAGAAATCATCTAAAGGACCAAGTACCAGTAAGTAGCAATTTTAAGTTCCCTCGTGCTTTTGCAACACCATTTTGTTGAACAAAATGAACTCTGCCATGCAGAAAAAGCAAAACAAGCCCTGGCATCTTCCTCGGCTGTTCCCGAACTACTTGCCCAAACTAATGATCATCAGTTTCAATCTGCGCAAGATGCACATGGTAATGCAACTATTGGAAGACCATTTTATTATCAGGTACACATGAATATTTACTAAAAGTTTTTCTGTCTCTGGCATTTAACCGATCTTATACTAGCATGGTTCATGTGTTGCAGGCTTTTCCATCTACCCCTATGCAACCAAACCAGATTTACATACATCCGAATACAATGCCTCTTTGTGCACCACAGGTACTCTGGTTGGCAGATTGGCCTGAACAAAATTTATTTCCTCAGTTGTTCAAGTTGTGCATTATCAATATTACTGCATGGCATTCTGGGCTTCATAAATGAAAAGTTTAAAGCAAATAAATTTGAACAATGTTGCTAAACAAAACTACAGGACCCTTCAGACTAAACTGAGGAAACTTTCACCACAGCTAATAATCTCAATACTATTTCTATTTTCTGCTATTAGACTCAGTAACACTTACACAGTTATACCATCTCATAACTGACTCCAATAGTTGCAGGAGATAATGAATTCCTGACCCATGCATAACTTATATGAACTCGATAGATGAGTTTAGGGTTTCACTAGCATTGTGGACATAGGGGCAATAGCAAGGTTCTTGACTTCTTGTGCTCCGTGAACTTATTCACTGTTCATTTACTTATGGCCAACAGGATTTGTCAGCATATTCTGCAATGCGTCCCAATTCAAATTTCAGTGGTGCAAAGAACATCTAAAGGACACTAAGGTATACAATTTCTCAATAATTTTTTGTTTCCCATGCAATCCTATGAAACTACCTTTGTTAGCATATTGTTTTTGCTACACTGTTAGCAAGAGGATGCTACTCTGTATTACTAGGATGGTAGGACGAGACTTGTACCTCCCATGCATTTTCTCGAATACCTTGAGCATCATAACTGGATATGAATCCTTAGTCAGTATGAAACTTTACAGGCTTCAAATCCAGTTTCAGGCTTCAAATCCTACTCTACGCAAGAGACTTAACCCATATTGCACTACGAAACTTTTACACTGAATTTTGTTGCTCCTAACTTCCAGGGTCTGCTAGATGTATTTTTATGAAACTTGCTTGGAGATGGCTGCTACCAACCGCCAGCATGAATCTTTCTCAACCATAACGGAGGCATCATGATGCTTGGCATGTTGGTTCCTGACTTGCTTCCCTTGAGAGAAGTAGCTATCATGTCTTGCGCTGTTCCTTTTCTATTGAAGAGGAACTCTAGGATTAACTATATATCCCATTGCCGTGTCATCTCTTACGCGTAGCTTGTTATTAATCTCAAGTAGGCAATTGTAGCATGTAAGTTGTAACTACGAGAGTAGCCACTACCTATTAGCAGGATCAGAATCCACTTGCAAAGTATTTAAGTAGGAATCCGGTGTAACTGACGCGGACGGAGCACTTCCTTTCTTGCGTGAGCTGAGCAGCAGAAATGGAAGAAATCAATCAGCCTGTTGACCCAACATCCAGTTTCAGAGTTCATCGACTCTGAATATGAGTCGATCGCTCCAAGCTGACCTTGATTTCTGGTGTTCAGAAAATGTTGGGTCTAATTTAGAGTACATGTGTATTATCTTAACCATGATTGAAGCGGCGACTCAGGCTGATCCTATGAATACGACGCATATTTGATCGGCGCTTGCATGTGTATGATCTCTGGCACCGAGATGGCTGTTGCGCAAACGACAGGTCGCTTGCAACCAGCGTCAGCGTGCAGTAACAGAAAATAACCACAAGAATTTCGAGCAAGGAAACATGCCACTGAAGGTAAGCCCAGCTGCGCTGGGCATGGGGCAACCATATTGATTAAGAAAACTAGTCATGTTTCATCGACAAGGAGTTCTGATACAACAATCAGGGGCGAAGGAATGTCCGGTTAAATTAAGGTGCTAACGAATGTCGAGATTTGGCCCCTGGACAAAAGAATCAACCTTTGATGCTTCAGTGGGCAAGCTTCTTCGCTCGCCCACTGGAAGGTTGCCCGACGTCTTTTCCCTCCAGGAGCATCCGGCTTCCTGGCCCACGCCGGGGCACGGTCAGGCTCATAGCGGTAATCATAGAAAAGTTCCTCGCCTGCGCTAATCCGTTCTTTGGCAAATATGCCTACCCTATGATCACCTGCTACCATGATAACCTTCGCATAGCAGTTTGGATCAGGGGAATGGTTGGCAAACTTCAGCTTGTCACCCATTCTGAAGGCATCAAGAACAAACTGCGTCCACAAGAGTAGCGTAAGCATGTGGTACTCAAACTAAACACAGCGGAACAAATATAAAATGCAGGATGTTGAATAAAGTAAGTCGAGAAGGAGAATAACTCAGCACATGCAAAAGCACGAGCTAATCTAGTGATCAGTCCAGCATGTAACCCTCAATGTCACGTTTGCACACCTACCTCATTATTCAAGTTGAAAAGGAATGATGAATTCTCACGGTCATATATCTTTCCGCGCTTGTCTGCTTCCTTATGAGAGATAAGCTCCCCAGTGTACTCACCAAGATATTCATGCTTGCCAACACTATTCTGAAGTTTGAGGAGAAGACAAATAAGATGAGGTCAAGGGGAAGAGTAATGGACAGGATTGAAGGAGCAATTATACCTTGAGGAATGCTCCCCAGCCAGAAACATCAGATCTCCCAAGTAAGACCTGAAAAAAGGTCAAGACTAAGTCAATACCGTCAACATAACATTTTGTTCGAAATGAAACCAGGAGACTCTAATGGTGAGTATTTTATTGGGAATTGTTTTCCTTACCGGGTATCGGGGTGTTGTCTCACAACTTGAGTTTCCTGCTTTACACTTCATTATAGCTTACAATTAATGGCAAAATTGTTGCCTCCATATCTATTAATGCCCTAATTTAAAAGGGTGGGCATTGCCCAGCTTCATTTTTTCCTTGATTTAGGTCATTATTTTTTCTCTGTGCCCCAAGGCCTGTTGAACTTACATTGATGCTAAGTTTTTGCTGAAAAAGCGCTCCATTTAAATCCAGTTTACTTGCTGAGTTTAACATGTTATTTTCATATCCTAATTGGCTCAAAACTGGCAGGGAACCGTAAACAAGAAGAGCCATCGCTGATAAGGAATCAGTTCCTAAAGGGTCTCAAATCGTTTCTATATAACTAGCAGCTTAACAGTAATGAGAGTTTAGCTCAAAGAGATTTAGACACTTAAATCATGTGTAAATCACATCTAGTAATTCAGACCATGGTCAGATGAAACTATCCATAAGTACAACTGGATAATGATTACTATGGTAAACGGCACGAGGACCAAAGAAATCATCAGATCAAGTATCAACTCAAAGAAAATATAAGCAAGATGGCAATATCATGTGATAAACTAAAGTGTAAATATATTACCCTTTGTTGTTGTTTAAGAAGCAGTTTCATGTTCCGGCATTCATAATTATCACCTCTTTGGTTGGGAACTCCCAATGAACCGTCACCACACCTGTAGGTTAGAAAGATTATGGGTGAGAGGTAACAACGTTTTAATCTTGAACAACTAGCAAATCACTTTCACAAGGATCTAATGGAACACCTTCTTAAGCATGGAAGGAGTGAAAAAAGCACCATAATTGGACTTTAGCATTGGTCAATTCTTTAGTTTTTACTTAACTGCATTTGGTGTCCAAATTTTGCTGCTTAATTTTTTTTATAGATGCACAACAAATTGAAATTCTGTATTTCTTATCATTGACATGTTTTTCATAATGCAACTTTAGGAGTTCAGGTTAATAGCCATTGCAAATAAGATACCATCCCGATGAATTTACATAGTATACCATTCCGTCAGATTTAATAAGTCAATAAATAATGGGAAAGCAGATCTGTTTTCAGCACCTTTGAATAAGAGTGCTTGATGATTGTGGGCTGTAGCTGATGGCTAAAGAATTAATTTTAACTTAAATTCAATCCCCTCGTTTAAACATTTAGCTCCAGAACTTAGTATCTTGAGATACTACAATATAAGCAAGGGAGATTATTTCTGCACTTCTAGGAATAGATCAATCATCGAACAAAGTTCTTCACGAATAGATGAGCTTTGAGCTTTCACAAATTACCACCTATACTTTGAAATTTGGCAACTTACAACCTGCAGATTTACTTCTGTCGGCTGTTGCGTACAATTTCAAAAGCACCACCTAATTCCCAAATCTCTGGTGGTAAAACATAAGCAGCATGCCAAATTTCACAGGTACAGGTGGTAAATTTTGAACTACTCAGGTACAGGTGGAATTGTACAAGTGCAAAGAATGAAAAGCACAGGTCTTACTGAGGCAATTTGCCCTAAATAGATACTTGTGAATTAACTACAAAGTCCTTCAGAGGTTCCTCAGATTTTTCAAATACATACCCTACCCAGCAGTTTCTGCACACATCAGGATCACATTCCCTGTCAGCAGCAAAGCATGGACATTGGCGGCTCCGACATTGACTCTTTGCACAATGACAACCTCGAAAACGATTCTTGCACATTTTCGGACACCTGGAATGCAAAGGGCATAAACCTCCAGACAAGTAACAAAACCAATTGCTAAATTATGACCGCAGGATGAGGATAACATATTGTTTGCATGCTACTGTCTGCGTGTTCATGCGCTTGTATAGTTCATCCCAGTCATAATTAAAATTTCTCAACTAAGTCATAACAACAAAGTATTCAGGACCAAAGAGAAGCAGTAATCTGATTTGATTCTCTAGTGAGAGTTGATCCATGTACTATGCCGCTTTGCACAATCTTTCTAAATTCAATAGCTTAGATGTTCTCTGTAAAGAGCTAAAGGATGGTAATGAGTTATGAGACAGCAGCTCAATACTACAGTATTCAATCATTCTACTAAACAATATAACAGAATATGAAATCAAACTACGTCTATAAATATACCATAGCTTTTCATAAGCAATGGTATTAATACTCAGAAGGACAAGCATTCTTAGTTCCCCTGCAATAGGACTACCCAAGCAAAATCTAAAGAAAGGATGAGTATCAGGCGGACTGCAGCAGGGTGGAAACAATATTTCTGGCACTAGCAAAAGTAGGTTAAACCATAAACGAGATTAGTGATAGTCAATAACTATAATACATACATAACAAACATACAAAAACACACTTCACATACATAGAAACTTATGCATAATAATGCAAGTTGTTGCGAAGGAAAAAAAAATTAACTCACCCACAGTATTTCTCACAGCATGTCCCATTTGTGAGACATGGACACTGCTTCCCACATGCCGATTGACAACCGCATGGATTATATTGTCGACAAGGCTGATCCTTCCTTTCTGTAATCCTTTTCCTTATAAAATGGTACCCTGCAGATTTCCAGGTGTACTTCAAACGACGGACTCTTCCTCGCCTTCTAAAAAACCGTGATCTCACGCGCAACTCATTTCCCTGGTATGTCAACACCAGCAGCACTAAAATAAGATACCACCTGGGTGAAAAAAAAAGGAGGGCTACAGTGAACGCTACCTTTATATATCCTTTAACAAGAGAATCAACACCGCTGAGAGCTCCAGATGCACTGCTGTTTTCAATATAATTCATATACTGAAAAACATCTCTGCATGTTTTCATTCCACCAAGAAGGTTCCGAGCAATTAAACAACTGCATGAAAGAAAAAACATAGGTTCAGTATGACTATTAATTAGGAAAAGTAAGGTAAACTTATGATTATAATAACGATAAAGAAGATCCCCGATATGCTTATACAACATCCCAAGGTAAAGGGGAAGATGACTTAAGGCATTAGAAGATGAAGGGACGTCAAAATTCCTTGTACATGAAACACTTCACTCCAATAAAGCTATTGACAATTGAGCTATGTGTTAAATGATGCAGAAATATTATCATTCTACCTTCAGACACTCTACTAATTGACCCATCATCTATACATTTCATGTTTCAGAAAATATAAGTTCTAGTCTGTAAGAGGGGAATGTCTGCAGAATTCAGTTGCATTAAATAATATAGTTTTGGGCATGTCCAACAATGATGCACCTACTTTTGCTTGAAAATCAGTCATTTGTTACAGTAAGTAAAGTGCCATGATGCATTAGATATATATATTATTTTTTTAGTATAATAACATGTACTATGATATTGTTTACAACTGTTGCAGTGTCCTGTCAAAAGTACCACTCCGTTTCTTACTACCGTAACCCTGGTTTGGCAATGTAGCATTTATAACTGTAACTTTGATGTTGCACCATTATATATGTCTTGCACTGTAAATATAATTTTTATAGTGTTGTACTTGTAAGACTTTTAGCATCAATTACTATTTTTTGAAAGGATTTCAACATTTTACTTTAACAATTCCAGCATGTGACAGCAAGGTAACAAAAAAAAAGGCACATGACTTTTAGCGATCCTCTTTTCCCAAAGGTCTGGAATTAAGAGAAAGAGAATTTAGAAAATTTTGACAAACAACAACATACATCCTATTTGCCAAAAAAATCTCTTCTTTTTCATAAGTCCCCTTTTCTCTATCCATAGACTACAAATGTTCTAAAAATCTTCTCTGATTTCTCAATAAACGTGCATCCCAGATATTTAGCATCAGCAGGTAAAGTTGAATAGTCCCTCTGTCTAAGTGGTAGTGGGATCTGTGCAGTCAAAAAATTAAAATTTAACCATAAATATATGTTAAGTTATATGCATTGACACTGAAGATAATGTCATTAGTGTAAAATATTTTCATAATATATGGTTTTAGGTGATGACCATGGTAAATACATACACCTTTTAGTCATATAAAGTTCATAAACATTTTCCTCCCCAACATTTTTCCAGTCCACACCACCAATCCCCACTTGTAGGATGATTAGTGGATGATGGCAGAAGTGTATGTAACATGCATGAATTACATATATAAAATTTACTCAGTAAAGAACCTAGTCAAAGTCTTCCAAGAAGACTGTGAAAAGTCAAAAGGGAGCTAAATTTAGTGGCGGGGAATAACGTTTCACACATAAACTATACTCTGTAGAAACATGTTTACAGGTTATGCAAAGCTACACAGGAAATTTCACCTGACTAGTTGTACAATAGTAAGCAACACGTTAGCATTAAGTTTAAGGTAATGAAAACACTGGTATAAAGTCGGTCATCAGGAGAAGGGTCCAACCTATTTCTTCCAAAAATTTCCAAACCTTTTACTAGAAGCCCTTGCTCAATCACTTTCCAGGATCTACCATTATCTTCCTGCTTGCATATATTCTCATCAACAAATTCCTCTTTCCTCGAACTATCATGACCATCTGTTGCTGAATGTTCGTTATTTGTTTCCTCTGTCGAATCATTATGAGCTTCCACTAAAGCTGAGTTCTTCTCCATTTGAGACACATCCTTCTTTCGAGAACTTCTTGTGCTTGGAGAACTATATTGTGACGAGACAATTGAATCCCTATGTCCATTCCGTGTATCAGATCTAAGCTTCATATCCCTTGGCCAAAGGCATCCACCAGAATTAGAGCCTGATGGCGCCATTTCCCTTTGTCCTTTTTTCACACTCATAAGAATTCGCTCGGCAATTCTTTTATTAGTACTTTTCTTGATTCCACCTTTCGGGCCAATTTTAACTTTTGAGGGACTAGGTGAGTGTTGTGTAGATTTATTGCTTATTGGATGTACTTCTGAATCACTGCTTTCTGAGGCAATCCTTGGAGTTGAAGAGCTTTCACTCTGTTGAGATTTGGCCTTCCTTCCACCAGAACCATGTTTTTTCTTATTTGAGCCTAGCTGGTTCCTTGTATTATCTGATGAGTGAGTTGGCTCCTCAACGTCAACGAGCATGTGAGAATCAATTGCGGCAGTAGCATCTAGTTTGGAGGCCTGGCAAAATATGGTTTGCAAGAACAATATCAATGCATGCCAAGTGTTTATGTTTCAGAATTTAAATTGTCACACAAGACATGCCGCTTTTCAGAATTCATACACCATAAAATACAAACCAGTTTATAACAATGAATACCACATGGTATACCATCATCCATGCTGCTCCAAGGTGATTGCTTTTCTGTCTGTATGAAGAAGCCAGAAATTAGAACAGCAGACAGTTTTGCAATTACTCTTGAACTTCAAAACTTACAGGAAATACTAAATCTTGAGAACACCCGTGTAGTTTGCAATCAAAAACCTGGCAATGTCAAAATGAGCAGAATATTCATCAGCAAACCAGAGGCATTACAGAAATCACATGATGGTTAATAGATGAACATACTAGACATCGCCGACAGAAGAGATTATCAAAGGAATCCAGTGCTGCATCCAAATCTTTATCATGGTACACATCTTCTACTTTGGCATTAAGTTCAGACACCTTTTGAAAAGAACCCTCAGTTTTCTTGCCATGTAGGATCTCATATCTGGCCTGTAAAATAGGGTCATGTGTGTTAATTGCCAATGGTGAAAAGGTGAGCTGGAAAAGGAAAAGCCCATATGGCCATAATGCTATTGAGGTTAAATGAAGGACTATGAACAGAAAACTAGCCTTTATATCACCAGCAGCCCTATCAAAACATCGAGCTAGGGTTTCCAGCACTGCATCTGACATACCACATTCTTCAACGGTCATCCTAACATAGAGTAGCAGAGGAACACGATTCATTACACCAAATCATCAAATCACCCACTGAGTGCAAGACAGCATACAGCAGAAGCCAAAATCTATTGTTGATCTATCCAGGTTGAGGAAGGTATAAACTCATCCAGACTACTCAGATTATAGCTACAAGACGTAAACTCCATATTTTAGTTCCTTGAAGAAATATTAGGGCATGTCTGGTTGCTTCCCACACTTTGCCACACTTTTGCGCCACAAGTGTGGCGACCAATTCACACTTGTGGCAAAATTTGGCTAAAGGATGATTCTATGACAGGTGGCGCAAAGTACTAAAAAAGTGTGGCACACCACAACTGTGACTGCAACCAAACGCCTGCCAAACTTATTTGTCTAAGGTTTGGCTAAGTTTGGCAGAGAGTGGCTACGAACCAAACATGCCCACTTAGACAGCAGCAGAAGCGACCTTAGGTAAAGAAAGAGGAAAGCCACAAGATGGTATTTATAGCTATTGAAGTTCTCTACTACATGAAAATGAAATGAAGCTATGCATACCACATAATTACTTAAGTGATATTTGTATTACTTTAATACTTTATAAATCTGGATGTATTATATTTTTTGAAACAAAATTGTGACGATCCTTTAATTTTGAGGTGAAGTGTGTGCAATAGTGTTTCTTCTGGAAACTATGAATTGCTTATGTATCCTAATGTAATGTGTTCTCCAAAGGAAAATACGACAAACTCTTCACTTTAGACAAAAGTAAGTGCAATAGCATTTATTCATCTGTCAATAACAAATAAATGCAGAAGTTAAGCCTAAAGTAAGGTACATTAATGCAAAAGAAAACAAATGAATATCCCAAGTTTGTTTACCGAATAAGACAATCTTCAGAACCTTTGAACTCCTTTTTCTCCTCTTCATCCTCAACAGCTTCATCTTCACTATCGCTGCAAATTAAAGCTTCGCCACAATTTGCATCATAGTAAATCCTTCGTCGACCAAGTACAGACTGGTCTTCCGTCATCCTCTGGTTCCTGCGTGAAACCCCGAGAAAAATTTTGTCTAAAGAAACCCTATGAGACCTTATTCTTGCACAATTAGAAAAGTAAAGCTCTTCTGTACGTAATATACTGCTAAATCCCTATCAGCACTTCAATTCAAAGCATGCCCTCAATCTGATCATTTGTTGTTGCTGCTGCTCCCTCCATCAACTGCACAGCAGCGGTAGCGGCAGCAAGAGCATTGAGCAGCACACAGAGATTTCAGGGGTATATTTTATGATCAATATCTAATAGATATATGCAGGGGTTTGGGGGAGGTTGAGAAATGCCTGTGATTATAAACTGACCTGTCCAAAAATGTCCATGTTGTATAAGGTGGAAGTTTTGGCACTTCTGGTAGTTTAATTGGCCGAATGGTATTCTTTGCACCAAGATTTCCACCCAAAATAACAGTTGATGTGGCATACGAACTTTCGTCTTGAGAACTGCCACCATCTTTCTCAGCAGAGGATGCCTCAAGACAATGCACGGAACACAGTGCATCATCTTGCCTATTTGTCAGCAAATTCGAGACTAAATCAGTACCATTTGATGTATTTCTTTGCCAGATTTTTGAAAAATTGCAAGTGCTCTGTGTACAGGTGCTGAGCTTAATCCTGTTCTCCTCTATCCTATTCTGGAAAAGATTATAACAAGAAGAAAAATTAACGACAGGGGTATGTGATTAAAAAATACTGAGGGAGAAGGATAGAATGTGTAGCTTCAAAGTACCTTAATGTAAGTAAAACGATCTGCTGTAACTTTCTTCTTCAGTGAGTCAATGACACATAAAACATATCGGGAGGCCTCACTTTCTTCTTCATCTGACATAGCCTTATTATTGTGAGTAACCTAAGCATGGACAGTAACTTTATCAGAACATGCAAAATAAAAATATCGCATAGTAGTTATATAAATCTCAAAGCCAAAAAAACAACCAATATGAGAGCCCAACTATTAGTTATTCTCAACATTTACAGCTCTAGCAATCTCAATACAGTGCACAACACGAGTAGATGACCATTTTGTAAATAATTCTTAACTGTTATGCACAATAATAATCTGGGACATAAGATAAGGTAGTAATAACATTACAAAGAAAAAAATCTCAAGGTACTCATGTCTATCAAATCTCTGAATTGTTATGAAGTGGTTTGTTCTTATTCATCAGATGAGCAAAATTTAGGCTCACGGATCTCTTTGGGCCCAACATGGTGTTGATAAGACTTAAGATCAAGGAGTTAGCTTTAATGGTAGTGAGCTATCATTTTGTCCGAGATTCCATTCATCTTATATAGCCATAATTTGTAGAATGAGCAACATTGTTTGTACAACATCTTCTGCAAACATCACTTTCTTTTAGCTCAGTACTCTGACATAATCAAACCACGCAAATTACACTATGGATTCTTAATTTCTTATATATGAAAGGAGCGTAAACTGGTAAGAAAGAAAAGGTCCCACAAATAAGAAAACACATATTTGCAATGAGTAAGTAGTAATAAGTAATAACCAAGAGAGCGCAGGTTTTCCTTCTTTTTTAAGTAAAATGTTAGACATATAATGGCATTGAGATTACTGATTATAAGCACATTATTACTATAAATACCATAGAGAATCGATAATGTATTACACATATGCCATCGTCTCAGTTTATTGTTTGTTATGTACGTGTTCATGATTATGCAGGTTGCGGTACTTACCCTAACGATTATACTCGAGAATCCCCTTATATGCGCAAAATGCAATAAAGTTCAGCAAAATCTGAGCAGTACTTCAGAAATGGAAGGAGCGTAACATCGCAAAACTCAATTAGCTCATGAATACGAGAGAGGGAAAATGCAGTATAACACATGAAGAGCGAACTCAAACACCAACATTTTAGCTCACTAAAGCGTAACATTTCGTGACATACGGGTGCGGATCTAGATGGTCCGCGGGGTGTGCCCCGGCACACCCAAAATTTGTGGAGGTTAATAAGTTTGGGTGAAGTAATCGCTGGATGGCTAAAAGCTCATACCTCAAAAACCAATGTCCAGGATCGCGGAGACAGCAGGGACGCGATGAGGCAGAACGGGAGCGGCGACGGCGACGGCGGCGACGGCGGGACGCGCGTGTGAGAGGCGGAGGGGTTTGGGGTGTGAGGCGTCGGCGGCGAAGCTAAGCTGCGGCGCACGGCGGCAGCTCTAGGGCACAGCGGCGGTGGACTGTCTGAGGTTTTTATAGCCGCATTGGGTCGGATTTGAGCTTTGGTAGGTCGGAGCACGAGATAGGTCATGAGAGCAAGAGGAAGGGAGGACCTTTTACGGTACCCCAGACGTCCTTATCATTTTTTCAAAAAATTACAGTTACGTCATCTACCAAGCCAAAGCTTTTCTTTCTCCTAAAACATGTTCCGTTAACCACCGGATGTCGAGAAGATATACTCTGCAAAATATACATATATGAACATACTTGATGTTTGGTTAGCTGATAGTTGGCATCTCACATCGTAATAAAAAACGACCAAATGTTGTGATAGGATGGGATTAACAGATGCTGGGTTATGTTACATTGCAATCTCGTATGATCAATACCTGAAATCGACTAGTCTTGGATAATTAGGACGTAGCCGGATGTCAGGTTACATGATCGCTGATGGTCATAAAAAATTATCCAACATTCTGTTAGGCTCGAATGAACAAATGTTAGGTTAGATGACACTTATTATGTCACATGATAAATAAAATTGATTATACGAAATGACTACCTGGAATCGGTTTAATCATGGATAGCTTCAACATAGCCGAGGTGTTTAGGTTATGACTTATGAGACACCTCACATCTCACGTAGTAACACTGTGCCAGGCTGGACTGGACAGATGTTAAGCTACATAACACTTGCCATCTCAAACAATAAATAAAACTGAGTAGACGAAATGCCTACCTAGAATTGACTAACCATGGATAGCTTAAACATGGCCAGGTGTTAGGATATGTAACACTTGGTATCTCACGTAAATTGTTTCAGGTTGGAATCGCTGAACTACATGATGCTTGCTGTCTCAAACAACAAATAAAATTGATTAGGCAAGATGTCTATTTGGAGTCGACTAACCGTGGATAACTTCAACATGGCCAAACGTTAGGTTCAGTGACACCGATATCTCATATAGTAATAAAATAATCCAACATTATGCTAGGCTAAAACTGGTGAATGTTGGGTTACCTAACACTTGCCATCTCACAGAATAAATAAAATTGATTAGATAAAAAATGCTTACCTAGAATCGGCTGGATAACTTGTGCATGACCTGTTGCTAGGTCACATGACACCCAACATCTCACAATAAAAACAAAAATGACAGGGCATCACGCTAGGCTAGAATGGACTAGGCTTGGATAACTCAAGAGCAATATTGTTCTGGATATCTGGTTGATCAATACTTGAGTTAATTCCCCAAAATAATCGAGTTAATTGGCCATAACCTAAGGCAAATTTGTACGCACTGCGATATACATTCCGCGTAGCTAAAATAGGAGTGTTTTCTTTAGGGACATTTCATCATTCTAAGTAGAGATAAAGTTACATGTGAATGGTCTTTAGCAAAACAGAATTTCCAAAATGTTGGCGGTTGATGTCAAAGTTTCGTATCATATACAAAATTTATATCATTGTTATCTTATCACTATCATCATTATTGTTACATGGATCATTTTTTAAAGATGGAACATACATACTCTCGTACCAAACATTAGATACATGAACATCATAAACATTAAAGAAGTTAGGCTCAATTTCTCACGTTACTCGCTCTAAAGTCTAAACTAGATATAAATGCTAAATGATCAGTCGAGACACCGCACATAAGGCATCTTAGATAATGTTTGGAACTTTATATCTGAAACATAACCCAATCTTTGGGAACTTGGTATAGCATAGGCTTGGCCATTCGGTTTCTTCTTTTGAAGACAAAGAGCCCAAAGGGCAAGCATTCGATATAGCATCAAACATTACAAATGTCAAGGCATTGAAGCCACTTGCAAGGTGGAGAACGTTTGCTAGTCAACTTTGGGATGAGAGTACAATGGTTGGACTGAGCTTGATTGCACGCAACAAGAGAATTTTCTTTGCATGGAAGCTTTGAAAGGAGCAGCTCTAGCTAAAGTCTATGCAATCTTTCTGCATTCTATGGAGAGGTGTCTAAAAGAGGCTTGCATATCTTATTTTTACAAGAAGAGAAGCATGCCTTAGCTTCCATCATATGTTTTAGTATGGTTAGTTTGGCAATTGATGGCCTTGGTGATGACTTGGCTGTCTGTCAAAAAGATGCATTAGTGATTTGGTATTCTCAAGAGCATCATATTTCCTCAGCATGGACACCAGACAGGTTCCTAGAGGAATTGGATTAAATTTGAGATTTGCATTGAATGGGCTGAGTTTATGTAGGTAAGATCCTAAGAATACTAATTCAAAGAAATTAAAAAGTGTCCTCCCAAGGAGGAGGTAAAGAGAGCATGTTACGAGCAGCAGCTTGATTTCACTTGTCTCTCATTCACCGTAAGGGTGGGAAGCAGCTTTCGAGAGGGTGATGGCAGGATGATACATGAGTCATCATTTTTACATCTATGTTCTTTTCCAGACTTCCGAATATGCCATAGCATGTAAACATGTATTCCATGTCTGAGCTAGTGCTTACCTTTGTGAAGATGAGGTGAAGGGTCAAGGTACGGCGTTGCAAGCTTGGTTTCACTGTTTTTGAGCTCCCTATAAACTTGAACCTCTCCGGAACACAACAATATTTCAAGATTTTTACTGAAAAACAAAACCGTCCCACTAAACTTCTTCCAAAATCTCCTCACATCTTAATAGCACCTTTACGTTGACAACTTGACCCGCACAATACTCACATAATAGTTCAAGTAGGAGTGAGATGTTCTTGCTAAGTAGCCATGAGTAGACAATCATCACAACTTATCGCATAAATGGAATCATGAGGGTGCAGTGGGCTAGCATCACATTTTCTCGATACTCTACCGAAATGAAGAAACTCCTCCACTCACCTATGAAACAAGGCATCGTCTGTTTCTTTCATGTGGTTTCAGCCGTCGATGTTGGCATTATGTTGGCTTTGACTAGATTCATGGAGGTGATCTTATGGACATAAGTCAGTCGGGCCAAGCGTACTGCTTTAGTCAGTCATTTATTTGAGGTCTTATGAATGAGATGTGTCAACGATTGGTAAACCACCGATCTTACGGTAGTCGTGAGACAGAGAGATTTGTTGAAGGATAGGGACCCCTGGGACCATGACTCTGCGGTATTGGGGAACACGAAACAAAATTTTTATACAGGTTCAGGCCTCCCGTGGGATAACAACCCTACATCATGTTGGTATATATTGAATCTCGAGTATCTTACAAAGAAGGATGTTAGTGGTTATCCTAAATAGGACCTAAACCTAATTGGGTCTTTCTTCGAATAGATCTGGATGTCTGGTGGAGTCTTCTCGTGTAGGCTGGGGCTCAATCTCCAAAGTCTTCTCCCCTCCACCTGGGGGGTCCCCGGGTCCGTTATATAGAGGATGACCCGAATCGTAGAGGTTGTGGACTTGTCTCTAACTTGTCATCCTTAAACATAGGGATTGACCTCCTAATTCAAAGGGTTTCCTGCCCTTAGTACGCAAGGACTTGTTATCCCTTGGATTCTTGGTCCGCCACCTCAACGGCTCCGAATATCCAGGGTATTCGTACACAGATACTACTCCGTATACGGTATTAACATATTACTCATCGTCAAGCCCCCCATCAGTACGTGAAAAGAAGCCGAGATGAATTAACCAAGAACATGCCTAATCGGGAAGCACATCCGATCAGAAGTATCTTTGGGTTCGTTAATGCTTCCTCCCAAGTGGCTTTTAAGCCCCCGAGTCATCCCTTTTCCGAGAAGGAATGCACGAGTACCCCATGAGTAGTTAAGGCGGGCCTACGATTTCCGTAGTGAAGCTTATCTAGATTTGGCGGGTGCCCAAGGGGTTGAACTGTCTCGGAAGAATTTTTGCGTGGTGGTGAAGATCTCTTTTCCCTCCTTTTCCTGGCTATGTCTCGCTGGCATGTGGGCCTCTGCAACACGCCTTCGTGCGTCGCACGCCTGCTCCCCCTGTTTCCCCGCAAAAGCCAGAGATCATGCTCCGAAAGTTATTGTGCACATTTATGGTGATGCAACGTGGCTTGGAGCCGAAACAACCATTTGAACCCTGACTTCATTCTTGATCTTAAAGACCGAATGTGGGTCTAGATTCTTTTTTACCGTTCCTGGCTTTTCATCTTCCATCTTCTTCCTCTTGCCAAGAAGCGCCCCCTCTCTTTGGTCATGTATATATTTTTGAAGCAAGCTTGAATATATTTTTCTTCTAGGTATATGCCCAAAGATATATACTCAAATAAAGTACATATCGACAAAAAAATCACTCAAATTCAATGATTTTCGAGTGTATTTGATACACTCTAAATTTTTGAGTGATCTAATACACTCTAAATTTTTTGGATTCAAGTTAATTTTTTTTGAAAGGTATATACTTACTTTATTTAAATTATTATAATGGGTACATATCCTAAAACTAAATTTTTTAAAGCTATACCTAATTTTAGCTTGATTTCATAAATATAAAATCAGCCGAGGCTCTATGAGCCCTAATCCAACTTCCTATGTATTAGAAAGAAAATCTCATGTCAGCAGCGCCATCATTCATGGTAAGAATCTAGTAATTCCACACAGAAGGTGTGGCAAGCAAACTGATAATTCTAGTCGCACCAGATTCAGAATGAGCTGCTGCAAAGACAAAGGAACGCAAAGAAAGAAACGAATAGGAATAGAAGATTGATTAGTTATCTCGCCCCGTCCAGAGACCAACAAATCCATGATCCATCCTCGAGAGAATATCCAGTCACACTATAATACTATCATAAGTACCAACTCGAAAATAGCGTAAAATATTTTTAAAAGATTTGATAACTTTAACACCATATGTATCTACTATGTCATGAAATTTTAAATCCATATTTAACCCACAATTTAAGAAATAAAAAGACAAATATAAAATAAATAATATCAACTAATCTCTTCTCTACTATATAATATGGGAGTTGGTGGTGGTGGTTCATCCACACTCTCTTCTCATTTTAACCCTCTCCTCCACTAACCATATTCCTATAAAATCTCTAACAAAAATCAACAAACTAACTACCTTAGATATAGTAAAGATCTAAAAAAATCTCTAATAAAAACCAACAAACTACCTTAGATATAATAAAGACTGATCGCGTCGACTGTCTCCACGCTACGCACTCCATCACCGTCTGATCCCCTCTATCACCGCTGCCCCGGTCGAGCCGCTTCCCCTCCTAGCTGGGTTGCCCTAACCACCAGCTAAAGGGGGAAGATGAGCTCGATTAGGGGAAGGAGAAGAGAAGGAAAGGGAAGGAGGGGAGGGAGAGGAGGAGAAGAGGAAGGAGAAAGAGGAGAAGGAGGAGGAGGAGGAGGAGGAGGAAGAAGAAGAAGAAGAGAGGAAGAAGCTGCCACTGCCACCTGCCGCGCGTCACCGTCGTGCGTCATCGCCCTAGCCGAGCCGCCCACTACTAGCCAGTGTGCCCTAGCTGCCGTCCGAGGGAAGGAAAAGAAACTCGATTGGGGGAAGGAGAAGAGAAGGGAAGGGAAGAAGGGGAAGGAGGAGGAGGAAAAGAGGAAGTAGAAGAAAGAAGAAGAAGAAGAAGAAGAGAAATTTCGGGATTTTGGTCAAATTTGACGAATCCGTGTCAAATTAGAGGTTCATGCTATAAAGTTAGTCTCTAATTAGTCCCTATATGAGAATTGATGGATGGAATTGGAAGAAATCGTGCCCGGTATTTGATCTAGAGTTTTGAAATTCAAAACAGCAAGCTTAATTATAAAATTATGACCAAACTGTGCCAAAATTCAAATTGACACAATTGAGAAAGTTTTAGATTTCGTCAAAAGCCTTCCAACTGCGCCAAGTTTGCCAAATTGGAATTGTGGTTCAAAAGTTACGGCCAAAATTCTGTTATTGTTCTGTTATTTTTCTAGGGCTAAGATTTATCGAGCTTGATTAAATAGTCTTAACGAAAAAGTTGTTGATAATTTTCTGTAGATATTCGTAGAGTATTCATTTACTTGTTTTGGATGAAATTAAAGATAGAAAAATAACAACGAGAGATCAGAAAAGGCAAGTGACCCAGATTTTGTCGAGAAACTTGATTTAGGGTTTTGTTGAGAGGCGTAGGTATAGTTATACCTCTACCAGTGGCAGCGCATAGCGGTGGCAGCGTGGAAAGGGATGGCGGCGGCTTGGAATGAGGGTGAGATGAGAGGAGAAAGAGAGCATGGGTTGGGGTGGTTCTATCTCGATCAATTCATTCTTACTCTGACTCGGAGAAACTTATTATCTATCTTGATTGATTCGATGAGACGAACACAACCACGGCCTAAAATCTTCCATTCAAGGCATGATTTAATAACTCTAACATTTTTTAATTAATTTTGGAGTGTTCCAACTGGAGGTGATGGGAAACGTGGTGGAGATCTCAAAGTTGCAAAGAAACACACGTAACGATGGAGCGACGAGGATTGAATTAGGATGACGACAGAGCGAGGAAACGATAAAGTCAGAGACAAAGCTGAAGGGATAACGAAGAGAGAGGAAGAGAGAAATATATGTTATTGCCAGAGCGGGAGGGAAGTGAGCGAAAGACACCAATGACTATTATGAAATCCCGTGCACACATTACTTTTAACGCACGTGTTCATAAAATAGAGTGATTATTTTATCAATATCTTTAGACATCTCTTTTTTATCCTATTGCAACACACGAGTATACTATGACATGAATTTGAATTTAAAATTTTTATGACACGACAAATATTGTCAAGAAAATTTAGAATTTTTGTTACTTTTCGGAGATGACACCCCTGAGGCCGGAGGTATATACTCTTACCTCTTCTCCACCGACTATCCATCAGCCCGCGCCGCACTCGCCATGCCGCCTCCCCTCTCCTTCCTCCACCTCCCTCCCAACCCACCCACCTTCCACCCCTCCCCTTTCCTCCACCGCGCCCACGACAGGCCGCCCCAGCTGTGACTGCGGCGGCGGCCGCCGCCGAGAACCCGTCCACGGCGCCCCCTCCGTCGTCGGACGTCGAGATGTTCCGCGGCAGGGACGGCGTGTGGACGGCGCGGAACCCGACAGTGGTGGTGCTGTGGGACCTCGACAACAAGCCCCCGCGCGGGCCGCCCTTCGAGGCCGCCACCTCCCTCCGCGAGGCGGCCTCCCTCCTCGGGCGCGTCGCCTCCGTCTCCGCCTTCGCCAACCGCCACGCCTTCACCCACCTCCCCGCCTGGGTCTCCGCCGACCGGCGCGACCGGCGCGCCCTCGACCGCGCAGAGCGCGCGGGCGTCGTTGCCCCGCCCGTCCCCTACTCGTGCGCCGTCTGCGGCCGCCGCTTCCCCACCCGCCCCGAACTCGCCCGCCACTTCCGCCAGCTCCACGAGCGCGAGCGCAACAAGAAGCTCGGGCGCCTCCGCTCCCTCAAGGGCAAGAAGCGGCAGAAGTTCCGCGAGCGGTACATCTCCAGCAACACCAAGTATCAGGAGGCCGCGCGAGACCTCCTCACTCCCAAGGTCGGGTACGGGCTTTCCTCCGAGCTCCGACGCGCCGGCGTCCACGTCCGTACCGTCCCCGACAAGCCGCAGGCTGCCGACCAGGCGCTCAAGCGCCAGGTGAAGCACTCTATTGCCTGTGGCGTCGACTGGGTCGTGCTCGTCTCCGATGACTCCGACTTCACCGATACAGTGCGTAATGCACGTGCTGCCGACCTGAGGATGGTTGTGGTTGGAGACGGGTGCCGCGCGCTCGGGAAGGTTGCTGACATTTGGTTGCCTTGGGACAGCGTGCAGAATGGGGAGGTTGACGAGGAGATGCTGCGGAGTGGGACACTTCCAGAATTTGGATATGAAGAGGAAGATGGGCAAGATGAGGAGTTTATAGTGGATTGGGATACGAGTGAATTGGATGATGTTGTTGATGAGATTGTTACGAGTAGGACCAAGTTGGTTGGTGCTACAACAGTGTCTGCATTTGCTGACGAAGACATTGTGGACGGTATATTGGGGCTTGGGTTGAAGGGGGATGACATGTTTTGGAGCAGCGATGACGAGGACGAGGATGCTTATTTGTGAGATTCACATGGATTGGCAGGTAATCAATTGGATATTTACACAAATTTACTTTGCTTTCCATACATATACCTTGGTCGGTGGGTCATTCAGCAAAGTGCTGTGGAGTTAGTAACAAGATGTGAGCTTTTCATGCAGTACTTCAGCTTTTAGTTACTGCATGTATGGTGTGTTGCAGTCCTGCAGATATGTTTCTGTTTGGCAATCAAAATGAACCACTGAAACTTTTTATTTTTTGAGACTCAAGCTGGCTGTTTTGTTAATATATTGTGATTACACTTGTTCATTGTAATATTCTCCTGGATGTCAGGAGTAACATATAACCAAGTTGTTAAGTCGTTATCAGCACTACTGAATTTCGGCAACTTGGGACTGGGGGCACCTTCACTGCTCAGCCGGTTTAGTCAAGCGTCAGTGGGAAATACTTCATACCACACTGATCCCTCGTTTCCTCAAAGAATGCGGTTCATGCCACTTGAAATTTCCCTGTTCGGTGTAAGTCACTCATTCACCTCCTCAGTAAAGAGAGCAACATCACCCAGCCTTCTTCAGCTGGCTTCCATCTCTCTGGTACAACAGTCCTTTCTAGGGCTTCTAACTTAACCCCTTGCTAATCTGCCGAGTTGAAGATCATAGCTTCAGCTTTCCTTTTTGGCAGTATCATCTTCTCACCTCAATAAACAACATTTCCACGCGCCACATTTCATAGATACCGTCCACTGTGATCGCCATGTCGGCATCAGTCATCCTGTACATTTCTCTCCGTGGAAGTTCTTGCTATGTCATCTGACAGGCCTTTTGCTATTTTTGGCAGTTGATGTCCTTGATTCTTCAAAGATTTTGCCAGAACTCTATAGCATAAGCACATTGTCAGAAACGGTCTTGAATTGTTTCATGCTTGCCAAAGCAAGGGCATGGAACTCTCCCTTTGATGTTTCTGCATACCAATTTATTTCCTACCACAAAACCCTTTCGAAATTTAAACAACATTTCTTTAAATGTACTTACTGATTTTTGGAGCACATGCTTATGGTTGATTGAAGCAGCGTTGTACTGGAAGATAGGTTGATAATAGTTGCTTCATTTGTGGGTTATATGCAATTGCTAACTTGAGGCACAAATTTTGCAGCATGCCGGACTTTGGAGCCTGTGCAGTGGTCATGGGCTATACAAATTCTTCAATGCCTTTATCTTCAAGAACTTTCAAATACAATTTGAGAAGAAGTAGGTTCGTCAATGCATTTATCTTCAAGAAGTTCAGATACATTTTAGAAAGAAATGAGAAACAGTAGGGGGCAGGCCAAAACACTTATTCTGTAGTTGTAATTCTATGATGTACCAAAAGATGGTCGATAGAACTGTACTATCTTATCTGATCAAGTCATTGACTGCTTGGATGAGGACTACTCTGCTGGGATTTAGTTTGAATTTGAACCAAACCAAATACCCCTCGTGGTTACCAATTGTTGTACAAGAGAAAAAAGATCTGTTAGGCCATAATATCTCATTAAGACCATTCATTCATGTGTATCTTTCACTTTTTCAGGAGTTGTGGTTCTCAAAAGGTCGTCAAATTCAAATATGAAGGACGACAACCATTTCTCTGACATTCAGGATGCAATTTGTGGATAAGATACATCCTACTAGGGCAGTAGCTGGAGCCGGGAAAAGTCCATGGTTGGAAAAGGTTTAAGCACCAGCCAATCTGAAGGAACCAAAAACTGTGTACGCATGGGTGCGGGTGGATGATGCTTGGTTGCAACGAAGTTACTTGAACTCTTGTAAGAGTGCCATGGCATGTGCGGCAAAGGGTGAGTGGCAATGTGGCATGATCTGATGAAAATATGAGATAATTCCTTAATGACATTGCTGAATGTGGATGCGTTGACATGCATATCTTGAAGATTAGCCGGAAACTCTGAATGCAGGGAGGTGCAAAACAATTGACGGCTTGTCACTTGTCTCCTATTAACGGACATCCTCTGTGTTGTCTATAAATCCCTTTAGTTCTCTCTGCATTACATGTGCTGTTAGCTATCAAGGGAGCAAGTTTATGCTCAGTGCAATAGTGGCCAAGTGCCATGTGCTCCCCGTCTCCACTGGGATGCATACCCAGGTTGCGGAGATCGCTGCAGTTTCTCACATAACCCACTCTGGCAGCCTCCCTTCATGGGCCGCGAGCTGGTAAATAACCCCCCGGTGCATGGTAAGCGCCGCCGGTAACCACCAATGGTGACAGTGGCCGGTGGGGATCAAGACACAAAAGGTTGCTGAGTTTTTTCCACCGCAAAACGTAATTAACTAACCATTAACTGTTACTACAGTACAAGCCATTGACCGACTTTTACGCAGACGAGGTAAAGGTTAAGGTAACTCGATTTACCGGTCAAAAGTCAAAACCGTCATCAAAAGAGGAATTTCACATTTCTCATCCGTCTCGTACCGACCTAGCGTCAACAACACGAATTTATTCTTCTTTCGAAGCTATCACACATATCGAGTAGGACGACAGTGTGACACATCTTCAGTTACAGTTAACTGATAAAACTGAAGATAAGAACACCCGTGATGTTGAGGTTGAAGAAGTCCAGAACAGAGAGGAAGGAAAGGAGCTGGCTCCAGCGAAAAAGGGAATTCCTATTGGCTGACGCGTGCGTGGAGTAGTTGAGTGTGGGGCCCGGAGGGTAGCGTGAGTGGGGCGTGGTTATAAGCCCTGGGTTGTTACCCGTCTAGATTATCAAGAAAATGAGAATTATGTGATCTCTCTCTCTCTCTCTCTTGCTTCTTCTTCCCCAAGTCTGCTTCTCTCCTCTGAACCTGATCCCTATCCTTCTCATCATTGTGACATTCGACCCAATCACATGTCGGGTTATAACAATTGGTTATCAGAGCAGTATCGGTCCACCGTTGCGCTGTCTCAAACTCTCTCGATCGACTCATAAATTTTTTTTTCCGGCGGCGGGTTGTTGGTCGCCGTCAGGTGATCGGGCATAAATCCTTCCTCCGGTTAGGTCGACTTGGAGGAGCAGCCATGGCTCCGCCGTTCAAGCCAAGTGCCCAGACCCAATGTATCATGGCGGGGATGGGAACTATGGAGGAGAAACTTCTCGAGCAGATGAAAGCTCTGTCGGCGCGGCTGGGGGCGCTCGATCAGGTGCAGGAGCAAGTCGCCGATCTGAGCGCCAAGTGGACCGCCAGGCGCAGCGTGTGGAGCAGATCCAGGCCAGGTTGACCTCTCCCTTCAGACCTTGGGACAAGTTCAGCAGGAGCAGCGTCAGTAGCTGCCGCTCTCCAAGCCGGAGGCGATTTCACCGCTCGTGGTGCCGGATCGGAACGCGCCGGGAATCCTTGGGTCTCCGTCAGGCGTCGCCCAGTCCCCCACCTCTCCTTCCTCGCCCAGCGATCACGTTCCACCCGCTCCACCGACGCCTATCCTCGTGGATTCGCTTGATCAAGGTGAGACTAGACATCGCCGCAACTGGTTACCCAAGATGGACTTTCCCCGTTTTGATGGTACTGAAGCCCGCGTGTGGATCGATCAATGCAACACCTATTTTACTATGTATCAAATTCCTGAAGGGTTTAAGGTTGCTGCTGCTTCACTGTATATGGTTGAGAATGCAGCACATTGGTACCAATCGTACAAACTGACAGCGGCTAGCATGATTGGCAAAAATTCAGTGGTGATCTGTTGCAAGAATTTGAAGTCAATGTCCACAGGGACAAGCTGCGGGAACTGTACCTGCTCCGGCAAACTGGTACTGTCGAGGAGTAAACGTCGCTTTGATCAGTTGGTGTACCACATCAAGCTGTATGACTGTTCAGTGGGGGTCTCATGCTTGTTAACCAGTTCATTATGGGGCTTAAGGAGGAATTAAGGGGCCATGTGGAAACCCAGCTACCTGAATCTGTGTCCCAAGCAGCAATCTATGCTATGGTGCAAGAAGGGGTGTTGGGGAGAGCAGTGCCCATTGGGGCAAAGGCTGCTACTCAGCGTTTTGGTTTCAGAAATGAACAGAAGAACAAGTTCCTACCTGCCGATTTATGGAAAGCTCAGCAGTTAAAAGAATTCAGGAGAACTAATGGATTATGTTTCAAGTGTGGTGAGAAATACTCACCTCAGCGTCCAATGTGCACCACCAGCTGCTGCACATTTGAAAGCTTTGGAGCTGGCTGCTAATACAACGCTCTTATCTGAAGAAGTTCTGAATGATGTGACCGAACTGGAAACTGCTGCCGATTGTCATATCTCTCTGTATGCTGTCCAGGGTTCTTCTAGCCTAAAAACAATATCCCTCAGAGCACTGGTTGCACATCAAGTTCTTTTGCTTTTGGTAGATTCTGGCAGCTCCCATAGTTTCCTCAATCAGGATTTTGTCAATAGGCTCTAGCTTCCGGTGAGCAAAATTCCATCACTACGAGTTCAAGTGGCAAATGGGGATGTATTATCTTGTTCTTCGCAGATACCTGCATTTTCTTGGTCTCTACAAGGCCTCACCTTCACTCAGGATATGAAAATTGTGGAACTGGGTGGGTATGATGCTGTAATTGGTATGGACTGGCTCTCCAATTCAGCCCTATGAAGTGCCACTGGGTGGACAAGTGGCTGGAGTTTGATTATGAAGGAAACTTGGTCAGGTTGCAGGGAGTATTGCCAAAACCACATCCTTCTCTGCAAGAAACCACATTAGATTAGATTGATCAATGGTACACAAACAATGAAGTTTGGGCCACTGCTGTGCTTTTTTCCCAATTCGCTACTGATCCACCATCTGTTCCTGGGGTTGTCCAAGATCTCATCACCAAATATAGTCAAGTGTTTCAGGAGCCTAAAGGATTGCCCCCACATAGAAGCTTTGATCATGCAACCACCTTGTTTTCCAATTCTCCTCCCGTAAATACCAGGCCTTACAGATATGCTTCACACCAAAAAGATGAAATAGAGAGACAAGTCACGGAAATGATCGAGTCTGGCATTGTCACACCCAGCCTCAGCCCTTATGCATCTCCTGTGCTATTGGTCAAAAAGAAGGACAACACCTGGAGATTTTGTGTGGATTACAGGAGATTGAACTTGGCAACCGTAAAGAACAAATTTCCTAGACTAGTGGTGGATGAATTATTAGATGAATTAGCAGGTGCTGCCTATTTCTCTAAACTGGATCTGAGAAGCGGTTATCACCAGATCAGAATGTTGGAAGAAGATGAGGCCAAGACTGCTTTTAAGACACACCATGGGCATTTCCAATTCCGAGTAATGCCATTTGGCCTCACCAATGCACCTGCCACTTTTCAGTGCTTGATGAATGCCATATTTGCCCCCTTCATGCGAAAGTTTGTGCTTGTGTTCATGGATGATATTCTTGTTTACAGCCAGACCTTGCAAGAACATGTGCAGCAGCTAGAGCAAGTGTTCTCCACTCTACAGCAGAACCAACTGTTTGCCAAAGCAAGTAAATGTGTGTTTGCAGCTCAGCAATTGGAATGTTTGGGGCACATTATTTCCAGCAAAGGAGTTGCAACCGATGCTCAGAAACTGAAGTCATGAGGAAATGGCCTATACCAACCAATGTGACTTAGCTCAGGGGTTTCTTAGGCTTAACTGGGTATTACAGAAAGTTTGTGCAGGGGTATGGCCTGTTGGCTAAACCCTTGACCCAGCTATTGCGCAAGAATACCAAGTTTCTTTGGTCTGATCAGACCCAGCAGGCCTTTGACAAACTAAAGCAAGCAATGTCATCCACACCAGTCCTTGCTCTCCCGGATTTTAATAAACAGTTTGTTATAGAAACGGACGCATGTGCTTATGGTGTGGGTGCTGTCTTGGCACAAGATGGCCACCCTGTGGCTTACTACAGTGAAGCCTTGGGAGTTCAGAATCAGCAACTATCTATTTATGAGAAAGAGTTTTTAGCACTTATTATGGCAATTGAGAAGTGGAGACCATATTTGATCAGGGGATTATTTATCATTAAAACTGACCATCGGAGTCTCTGTAAGTTGGCTGATCAGTCTCTCATGTCTGAACTACAAAAGAAGGCTATGACTAAGTTAATTGGCCTGCAATATAAATTTCAATACAAAAAGGGGCCTGAGAACAAAGCAGCTGATGCCTTGTCCAGGATTGTGCAACTGGCTGCTCTGAATGCTATTTCTCAGGTGCAACCTGTCTGGCTACAAGAGGTACTCAATTCTTATGCTACTGATGCTTCTGCTCAACAATTGCTGCAGCAGTTAGCTCTCTCTAGCCCCGATCAGGACGGATTTGCCCTCCAGGATGGTCTGATCAGGAAAGGCACTAGGATTTGGATTGGTGCCAATTCTGCCCTGCAGACCAAACTCATCAAAGTTTTTCATTCATCTGCAGTGGGGGGACATTCTGGTGTTCAGAACACATTTCAGAGAATTCACAAGTTGTTTGCCTGGCATGGGATTAAAAGAGATGTAACTGAATTTGTCAAACAATGCTCTATTTGCCAGCAAGCCAAACATGAAAATTGTAAACCTCCTGGTCTGCTCCAACCTCTCAAGACTCCTACAGAAATTTGGCGGGATCTGTCCATGGATTTTATTGAGGGTTTGCCTGTCTCCAAGGGCTATTCTGTTATTTTAGTTGTGGTGGACAGGTACACTAAGTCAGCACACTTCTTTCCACTCAAGCATCCTTATTCAGCTGCCTCTGTTGCACAAGTTTTCTTTGATAACGTAGTAAAACTACATGGCCTGCCTCAGTCCATAGTCTCCGACAGAGATAAGGTTTTTACAAGCAACTTTTGGCAAGAACTGTTCAAGAAATGCAACACACAACTAGCTCTGAGCACTGCCTATCATCCTCAGTCAGATGGCCAGACTGAGAGAGTGAATCAGTGCCTCGAGATGTACTTGCATTGTGCTGTGAATTCAACTCCCAAACAGTGGTGTTCATGGCTTCCAATGGCAGAATACTGGTATAACTCTTCTTACCATTCTGTTTTGGGTTGTTCCCCCTTTAAAGCACTGTATGGCAGGGATCCTACTTATGCCTTCTTACCACGATCAGACACTGAACCACCAACTAAAGTTTAGACTTGTTGGCAGAGAGAGCAGCTTATTCCGAGTTCTTGCAAGAGCAATTGCACAAGGCACAGAAAAGGATGCAAAAGTACGCCAATCTCAAACGTTCACCTAGAGTCTTTCAGGCTGGTGATCAGGTGTATCTGAAACTGCAACCCTATGCTCAACAATCAGTGGTTAATAGACCATTTCCAAAGTTGGCCTTCAAATATTTTGGTCCTTACACCATTTTGGCCAAAGTGGGAACCATGGCATATAAACTTGATCTGCCAGAGAACACCAAGGTGCACCCTGTCTTCCATGTGTCCCAGCTCAAACCACATGTCCCAGACCACACACCGGTTTTCTCTAACTTGCCACCTGGGCTGGAGTTGGACACTTTACAAGTGCACCCAGAGTCTATCTTGGACAGACGCATAGTGAAGAAAGCAATGTTGCGCATGTGCAAGTACTGATCAAGTGGTCGTCTCTTTCCCCTACAATGGCCACTTGGGAAGATTATTATGTCCTCAAAGAACGGTTCCTGAAGCTCCAGCTTGGGGCCAAGCTGCATCTGCAGCGGGCGGCAATGTCACACCTGTCGAGCAAGACGACAGTGTGACACATCTTCAGTTACAGTTAACTGACGAAACTGAAGATAAGAACACCCGTGATGTTGAGGCTGAAGAAGTCCATAACAGAGAGGAAGGAAAGGAGCTGGCTCCAGCAAAAAAAGGGAATTCCTATTGGCTGACGCGTGCGTGGAGTAGTTGAGTGTGGGGCCCGGAGGGCAGCGTGAGTGGGGCGTGGTTATAAGCCCTGGGTTGTTACCCGTCTAGATTATCAAGAAAATGAGAATTCTGTGATCTCTCTCTTGTTTCTTCTTCCCCAAGTCTGCTTCTCTCCTCTGAACCTGATCTCTATCCTTCTCATCATTGTGACATTCGATCCAATCACAAGTCAGGTTTATAACAGAAGCTATTAGAGATTTAGAGTGGTATATACTAGCTGGCCACCCAAGAAGCGCGCGCCTCTCACCGCCTCACCAGCAACCGTCCAGAATCAGCCGCTCAAGCAATAAACTAACCAGACCAACAAACCTGACCGTTCGCCAGTTGACGAGGAAAAGATCGAGGCTGGGCCAGCGCCCTGCGCGCGGGAGTGGCACCAGACCGGAGCAGAGCAGAGCGGATAACAACGCCGTCGGGGTCGCCCGCCTTGTCGGGGCCCCCGCCCATCACACGTACGCGACCAACCCTTGTCCTCGCCTCGCCCCGCCCCGCCCCGCCTCCACCTCGCGCTTCCGTATCCCAGGCGGGAACTGTCCACGTCGGCTGCCCCGTTGCCCTCCCCAGCTCGCCACGTGGCCGCCGCTCTCCCGCGCATGTCGACACCCTTCTCCTCCCCCGTTCGCGATGGTTTCGGTCTCGTGCCTTCCGACGCGACCCCACGACCGCGACCGTCTAAGCGAGAAGTCACGCGCGAGGGAAAAAAAACGCCGTGGCGCGCACCGATCGATCTCGCCCGAATCGTGCCGCTGCGACCTGGCTGCGCGCCACGGCATCGCACGGCGCGGCGCGGCGCAGCGGGGTCTCTTGACTCGCTTAATTAGCTGCGATGGCGTGCGCCCGATTAGTGATTCGGCCACGCGCGGCGGCCGGCGGGTGCATGCGGTGCAGTTGTCTACATGTAGTAGCCACGGTCCGGTAGTCCGGTTGCCTCGTGTCGCGGATCGTAGGGAGAATAGAGTGTTTTTGTCTCGTAGATTTGTGAGGCTTACTACATATCTCGTTTATCTTTGTTACGTCAAGTATTCAAACAGGACAAGTTGTTCGGGAATAGTAACTAGCTTTGTAATGTTATGCAAGTCTAAACTTCGCTTGATTACTCCCTTTGTATATATATGCGTTATCGTTGTTGAAATAATATTAAAGAAAAAGTGTCGATAGCTCAATAACTATATCAAGATGTTAATAGATCGTGTACAACGAACTTATTAGAACTCCCTATTCAAAACTTAAGACTATAGACTCTCTCCATCCAGTTCTTCATTTATAAGATGTTTTACAATGGCTCCATGAAGGATTTATATAGGTTCAAGTCATATGAAAATGACCATGATACCCTTAAGGGATGGATAAGAAGGAGACTAATTAGGTAAAAACTGGTCCATGAGTCCATGATGGACTAGAAGAGAGGAGATAACAGATAAGCATGGTTCATGGTGGGCTAAACTTCTGATGCACGTCCTCAATCCTTTTGACTTCCTTTGACCTTGCTTGACTTGAACTTTTGACCATTTTTCGTGCCACTAAGCGCCATATAGGACTTGATGAGACAGCTCATAGGGTGATTATAATTCCTCAATAATATATAAGACGTATTTGATTGATTAAGATGGGACTTTGATCAATAATTACTTCATTAATATGTAGCTTATTTGATATAAAATTGATATCATTAATTTGTATTCAAAAGTACTTACTTATGGTTGTGATTTTGTATCACATAAACCACATATTAATAAAAATAGTTACTAATTATAATTTTATTTTAATCAATCAAATACGTCTTATATGCTATCAACGATCGGTAAACCATTGATCTTACGTAATACGTAGTGAAAATAGGAGGGGTAGGGAACACCCTAATCAACCAAACCAAGTCATTGAGAACCAAAGATTTTATACAGATTCAGGCCTCCCTGAGGATAATAACTCTACATCATGCGTATCTTATATTGATCTCGAAATAGAGTACAAGAGAAATAACTAATCTAAATAGGATCTATAACTAGTTAGAAGTAGATGTCAATATGCATCTTCCCTTCTATTTGCTCGAAAGTCTTCTCGGATGGATATTTGAGGCTTCTATGTTGTCTATCTAAGTTCGCCTTTATTGGGTCCCCGGCTATCTAAGTTGAGATGTCTTCTCCATAAGGTCCCTGTGTCTTTTTATAGAAGGTATATTGTATCGGATATGAACTCCTCTCCGAACAGTACTCCTAGCATCAAGATTAACTTCCTTGTTTAAGGAATACCACTACGTAGTTTATTATCCTCCTAAAATCTCTCGTATTATTTCAGATACCTATAGGTATCCTTATGTTTTTGTATATAAATCCTATCATCGTATATAGTAAAATTATAATACTATCTAGACGAAGAGATTGCCTTACAGTTATTTCGGTTGCATGGGACACGTCCTCGACTCCTCCATGTGTCTATTTATTCCTAGATAAGGCCAACCAGACACTAGCAGTTCGGAGCTCAGGTGCAAGATGCAAGTAGAGCCACGGGATTCACCAATCCAATAAAGTCACCCCCCCTAATCCCTATCACATTCTGCGTATCACAGTAGGCGCCGACCATCAATTATTACAAAGCACCAGTATTAGTGACGACGAGCACCTAAACGCGTCACACCAAAACCTAACGAGAAGATAAACCAAGCCCCAGGTGCAGCTCACCCCTCGCAGGCCCCGTCGCTGTCGCGGCCATTACAGCACAAAACAGCGCGCGCCGACTTGACCTCGCTAAAAAATCCAGCGCCTTCCCAGTTTCCCACCCCTAATCGCCCTCCCACCAACTCATCACCGCGCCGCCTCGCTAATCCCCACCGCGACACGCACTTAATCCCCTCTATTTATAGACCCACCACGGCGCAGGAGAGAGAGAGAGAGAGGCAGAGGGAGAGGGGCCAGCACAGCGCAGGAGTCGCAGCAGTGAGCAACCAACCTCAGCCACCGCCGCCGCCGCTGCTGCTGCGGAATTGGTGGTGGGGATGGAGAGGGACGCCACCGCCTTCTACCTGCCGCCGCAGCAGCCCGCTCCCGCGGCGCCGCTGCCGGCGAAGGCGCCGGCGGGTGCCGGGCGAGGGGGAGGTGGGAAGCAGTACCGAGGCGTGCGGATGCGGAAGTGGGGCAAGTGGGTGGCCGAGATCCGCGAGCCCAACAAGCGGTCGCGAATCTGGCTCGGGTCCTACTCCACGGCCGTCGCCGCCGCGCGGGCGTACGACACGGCGGTGTTCTACCTCCGCGGCCGCTCCGCGCGGCTCAACTTCCCAGAGCAGCTCGACGGCGTCACCGCCGCCGCAGGGGGCCCCGAGGACCTCAAGGAGGGCGGAGGGCTCACGGCCGCCGCCATCCGCAAGAAGGCTGCCGAGGTCGGCGCCCGCGTCGACGCGCTCCACTCAGGCGTCGGCGGCCCTCCGCCCCCGCCCCTGCCGTCCCAGCGCCGCCGTGCCAAGAACCCCGACCTCACCGGGAGCCAACCCCGGACACCTCCGACGACGAGTAAACCGCGCCGCCGACCTTTATCTTCTTCCGCTACCTAGTTCTTAGTCCATAGGCAGCCAGGCGAGTAGCAGCAGCTAGCTAGCAGTAGCAGACTAGCAGTAAAGCAGTCAGACAGTTCCAAACGGATGTGCATGGAACGGACACGCATGGTGTTCGGTGAAATGCGGATGAGCTCGCGAGCCACCCAATAATAGAGCCGCGACGTCGCTGTCAAGGCGGGAAGGGGTTAGTATGTAGGGGGCGTCTGAAGTCGTCGTGCTAGCCGTCCGGCCGAGGCCACGGCGACCGTAGTAGCAGTGGTAAACTACTAGCAGTAGTAGGCACAGACGTGCGTGCGTGCGTGGGCATGTAGCTAAGCAAGATTGGCCATGTACCTCGCCTTCACATAAAGAGTGTTTGTAAAGAAAGATACCGGCAAGCAAAATCATAGGAAAAAGCTTCAAGAATCTTTCCAAGCATCCATGCCTCCTCCTCCTCCTCCATCTTCTTTCTTCTTGTTTTGTGATCTTAATTTCTACATCATGGTTGGATTCCGGAAAGCAGCACATCACGCCCCGAGCCTTGCGGCGGCGGCGGCGGCGGCGAGACATGTGCCCGCAATTTCATCTGCCCTTTCCAGAGGAGCAGCACCCAGTTCCAGTGGCCCAAGCTCTTCTGCTTGGCTCAAAAGAAGAAGCAAGGATAGCGCTGCGCCCTGTGGCGTGTCTCCCACCTCACAGGCGCCTCTCCGGTCACCCGACCTGTAAAGGAAGTGGAGGATTGACGCCAACCGAGGCTGAGGTGATGGCGTTCGTTGCCTGATCGCGACGGCGCGCGCGTCGCGGTGCCGCGCGGGGATTGGCGACGAGGCCGGCGAGGCGGGGTGGGCTCCCTCCCTCGCCTGCCTGCCTGCCTGCCGCCGTGGGAAGCGTATCATGGAGTGGGCCGGCGAGGCTAGTGCGGGCGAGGCGTGGCTTTTTGGCCGTGGAGATGCCGTGGAACATGGGGGATTAGTGCACGGGTCTTATCTGCTAATGATGCGTGTGTCGGTAATTGATTACGCCGCTTATGAGCCGCCCTCGAAGATTCGTGGAGTCCGACGTCTGGTCCACCAGTGGATTGCACTAGCACTAGTTCATGTTTTTTCCACGGAATCAAAAACTTAATTCCCTTAGCTACATTGTCACCAAGTGGGACGAGAAACAAACTGAGGAAATCCATGGAGCCAAACATAGTTGCTCTCCGGATCCATGTATTGGTAGTAACAGCTTTCACCGTGACGGTTTTACATTTCTTTTCTTTTTCGTGGCAGGTTTTGCATTTCTTTTACGAGGTCGAAAAGCGCTTTATCAATTCTCACGCCCTATAGCAGTAATAAAACGTCGATAATGCTGTGTCGTAGTTGAACTACCGCAGCATGCGAGAGACCTCATATCTTCCACTAACAAAATGACTAGTTGAGAGTGTAAGAAGTTTCATAGGGTTTGAGAATTCATCCGAGTCAAACGTCAGGTTTTCTGCAAATAAAATAATCAACTCGAAACTTTTTCTAACGAAGTGAGCGTCGACTGCCGTGTATACAAGTACCAGGGGAACAACTTGCTGAAACAGGGCCGGCCGGGACCGTTGTTTGACCGGTTCAGGGGTGAATAAACTTGCATTTGCACATGACGTGGCGAGGTTTCGAAAACAACACATGTATATCATTTCGAAACTCGGAAATCAATAAGATTGTAATGTTTGACCAAGACATTATTTATTCCCCATTGCCGTATTGTTTTCGTGATTCACAGTTTTCTTAGATGACTTGGATCTTGGTAGTATTGCAGGCTTGTCTGTTACTAAACCATGCGGTACTAAACCAAAAGATAATCCCATTTGTTCCGGAAAGGAAACTGCAAGATTGCAACACTATGCTTCTGTACTGAAACATGTTCAACTGTACCGTTTTCTGCTTGGAAGTTGAGTCCAGTCACGGCTGCATGAGAAATTAAACTGCTTCAAAAGAACTGTAGAACTGTGATGCCAGCTAACTGTTATGAATCTTATGATTTTACTCTGCAGAAATGAAGAGTGCGCATCCACGGATGTGCACCATCTGATACGCGGTGCACGGCCCAGATCGAGTGGCCGAGCGAGAGAGTTCACGCATGCCTTGAAATGTCCCATGCATGCACGAATGCGCACCTGCACCTGTCCAAACTCCGATCTGACATTATCTCTGCGTGTCTCTGCCGCCCCAATAGCAACTGGCTTGCCTGAACGGCGAACTCTGACGATGAGATAGAGATTTGTAGAGCTAGCTAGCAAGCTGGCACATCGAGTTAGGTTTCCAATTTCATCGTTCTTGCTATAGATTGTCGGTACAATTTGGACTCCACCTCACGGATAGAACGAGGGGCTACAACGTCAGACAGTGGATCCGAGGCTAGGATCGAACGGCCCCACAATATTTAGATTGAAGAGAGTGCACCGTCAGATCTGCTCACCTCTCTACCTTTACATGCAAAAGGATTGCACCCCTCTCTCCATCTCTGCTGACGTGACTTTATAGGGAATTAGAAATTTGGTCTCAAATAATATTTACAAGGAGTATGAAACCTAGTTTCCAACAGGATTTATAAGGAATTTGAAATCTGGTATATAAAAATCAAACATGTTTCACATAAATTTTTCAAAAAATTTACTACAGGTTTATCATATTTCAAACATGCTTCAGAAAATTCTAGACATGTCTTGCAGAAATTTCACAAAAATCTGACTAAATTTTCTCTCTGGTTTCATGCATGTTTGGGACAGATTTTTAAGACTTTGAAAGAAATTTCACAAACCTTTGAATGAAGTCTTATCATGTTACATACAAACATGGTTTCAAACAAAATTCAAACAGGCATCAAGCATGTTTCACAGAAATTTCAGAATTGTTTCATTGAAGTTTGTATCAATTTTTTTACATGTTTCAAATAATTTTGATATGTTTAGAAACAAATTTCACAAATGGTTTCAAACAGTACAGAAAATTTTCAAGACGGTTTAACCAGTGTTTTGCAAATATTTTAACAGTTTTGAACATGTATCACACAAATTCCAAACATGTCATTCACATGAATTTTACCAAGATTTGAGCACAGTTTGATCGTGGTGGCTGGATTTGGAAGTGACGAAGCTCGTCTTGGTCGGATCCATAGAGGAGGAGGACGGCGCTCCGCCTACGGCAGAAATCAATTACTCCGCCCGCTGCCGCAACACTCCACCGACAGCCACAACCCTCTGCTCCAGCCCCAACATCGACCCCCTGCTCCTCATCGCACCATGCCGCCGTTTTTCAGAGCTTCTTACATAGGACCTGCACCGTGGCTGCCTCGCTAAACCCCATGAGCTGCGCACTGCCACCTTTCCAGGGCAGTGAACTATGCCAGCTGCGCCTGCCACTGAGCAAGGTACGTGACCAAAGCCACCGGGAGCGACGAGAACCCAGCCAACGCAATGGATTTTTGGAGAGAATGAAAGAGACCGATAAGGTGAATTTTGAGAGAGCGAGAGAGAGGCGAGGGAACGTGAGAGGCTTCTAAATTCGAGTCAAAGGTGCGGGAATTTGAGAGAAAGAGGTGAGAGGACGTGCGAGGTAGGTCCACATAATGGGATACGTGGCAGGACAGTGGCATTTCTCACTAGTTTTAGCCCGTGAGATTTGAGATGTTGGTTGGTTGGAGCGCGGACGGCGATATACCCGTCTGACAGTCGGCGTGACCGGAAGCCCAACGCTAACAATTCTCCATAGAACAACCCCTGGCGTTCTCTTTTCGTTACAAAATGGCCATTTGGAAGGAGTGTCATATTGCACTCAATATCTTCAGAATAGTAGCACTGTAAATATATGCTTACTAATAATTAAGTAATTTAACTAGCATGGAAAATATATACAGAAGGAAAAGGTCCATTTTTATTCTCTCAATTATTGTCCAAATCTAATTTTAGTCCCTGAACTCCAAAATCAAACAAACTCGACTCTTAACTAAAACCAGACAATTTTTGTCCCGTGCTCCACTCAAAGCGGTTTGACCGATGACGTGGCGGTGATTTTACACACGTGGTAGCCCAGTCACAACAAAATATCAAAAAAATTAGAAAATTTAGGGGAAAAAGGGAAAATCAAATTCTTTTCTTAACTTTTTTTTGAAAGTTTATATAAAAATAGGGAAAATTATGAAAAAATAATATTTAGAAAATTAGAAATATTCCATAAAGTTACTAAGATATAATCTGGGAATTAAAAATTGAAACATTTTTTTAAAAAATAATTTTTTTGAAATATTATGAAAAAATAGAATTCAAGAAAACACACAAATAATGTTTTAGCATTGATGAAAAATCACCATATTTCCTGGTTTTTTTGAATGTTCCTAAATTGTTTGTGAGTTTTCTCTAATTTCCTACATCATCTAGAATACTTTTTTTTAATTGTTTTTACAAAATTCCTGTAATTTTCAATATATTTTCTATTTCTTACAAAAAAATTATAGTGGTCTGACTGATATAAAGAAAATTAAGATTTTTTATTTTCCCTTTTTTTTGATATTTTATGGTGATTAGGCTGTCGTGTGTGCAAAACCACCGTCAAGTCATCTGTCAAACCATTTTGAGAAGGACGAGATACTAAATTTATCTTTTTAATAGTTAAGTGTTAAATTTATGTGGTTTAAAAGTTTAGGAACTAAAATTAGATCCGGACAATAGTTAATGGACCGAATATAACTGGTTGTCATGCCTATATACGAGCCACGCGGCTTTGGAAAGCAGCAATTAACACAACTGGAAGGAAATAATTAACCTGCTTAGACCTAGCCCAGCCACGGGCGTAAACTGCAAGTGACTATTACACACGGTCACACACAAGTGACTATTACACTGCAACTTGACTCTAAAGGCCCATATTTGGGCACAAAAACTGCAAGGTGTGACGACAACACGTACTACTAGTGTTTCCATCATGCTTTGAAACTGCCCAAGCTACACATACGGAAAGAGGACAAGACGTACAATTATTCAGCGAGCCAGCCATCCACACACGCAGTGACGCAGATGATTGCCCAAAACCATTTTACGAGCTAGCAAGTGCATGTAGTATTATACTTGTAGTCGGTTACACCAGTATCCTGAGCCGTTTGGCTGACTTCACGAAGGCTCTGCAAGAGATTCAACAACGTACGTTGTCAGACTGATAGATTTATGGCGCTTAAATTCCGTGCGTAGGATACACGAGATATTAATCAACTTACTCCCATGGCACGTCTCCGATCAGCAGCCAGTCCCCATCCCCGTCCTCATAGGTAACCGCGTATGGGTAACGACGACGATCGTGGTGGTGGTCGTCCTGGTCTAGTTCCTCTCGTGCATCTGCGTCAGATTGCAACAACTATCCGAGTTAGTTGCAGCTTGGAAGTAATTTGCATCATGCATCTGCATGCCATGCAGATGCACGCATTTGGTCAGTTCCATTCTGGGGTCAATTTTCAGCGAGGTAAAAAATACAATCGTCCATGTATGCACATGTGCAGTCGCCATATTTCTTGTCTAGAAATAGTCGCTACATCTGCACACCTTGGGTAGTGGAGGGGAACATGGAGTGAAGCGTGTCGAGGAGCTCCTCGTACGAGCTATGAAGGGACAAGTTCACCTTCCTCCCGATGGCCACCCCTTCCATCTTCACCTTCACGTGGCCGCCGCCGCCGTCGCTGCGAAGGTGCGCGCACTTCACCGGCGGCCACCCCACCAGCTTCTTCCTCCTACGTACATGAAACTCAACCCAATTAGTCCCACAAAGAAAATTAATGGTCCGTAACCTGATCGACGACTCATGCATTACGAAGTGCCTAAAGAGCGCGCGGGGGCATGCGCGGACTCACTTGCTGCTCATTTCCCAATCGCCGGCCGCTGCTTCGTCGTCACCGAGGCCGCCGCGGCCATTGCCGTCGTCGCACACGAAGAGCGGCAACGTGGCCTTGGTCCCGAACGCCTCCGCCGAACCCCTCTTCCCGCACGAGCCCGGCTCGCTCGCGCCGGACTCGAGGAGGTCGAGCTCTCCAGGCGTCGACGACAGCGCCGGGCGCGCGTGATTCGGCGGGGCGAGCCCGAGCTCCAGCTCCATCGTTCTCTCTTCCTCTCCCTCACAACTATCTCCTCCGTACAAGGTCGATCGCAGCTGAAACCAACTTCTAGTTCTACACACACAGCTAGCTAGCTAGTGTGTTTGACACTGGCAAGAGTACAGTGCGATCGATCGATGCGCGCGTGGTGTATATATACACGCGCTGACGCACATGTGCGGATGTGGGTGGTGACAGTGGAGCTAGGCGGAGCTGGAGGGGGGAAGAAATTAGGAGCGCGTGGGAGGGGACAGTGTGTCGGAGCGGCAGGGGACCGAGCACCGGGCGGGCTGTCCGCCTGCCTCCGCTCGGCGCAGATACCGACACGGGACCTTGCGCTGCCGCGTGCGCCCCGGAGCTGGCTCGTGTGGGCGTAGGTGGTGGGGGGGGGGTGTTTCTTTGCCGTTTCGCGAGGGGCAAGCACGTAGGTGCGGCCGTGCGGGGTGGTATAGCGGGGACGTGCTGTGCAGTGTGGGGGAACCGGGCCGGTTGCTTTGTCGAGCTGCTGCGATCGGAGTAGTGTTTCGGTTAGTGACTTTGTGCACGCGCGCGCGCGGGGACTCGTGTCCGATCGAAAGATAGCTAGATGTGCATAGCTTTTACGTGTGGCTGAATGGCTGATTGATGCATGATGAATTGATGATGATCCCGGGTCACGGTGCACGTACACGTATGGTCCGTTCGTCGGTTGTGGTGAATGCATGGTTGGCTCACACGTGCTAATCGATATGATTTTCTAGCATCATATTTATATGATTATATTTTGTCATGGGAAAATTCAGTACTTCGAGTTCTGGGATCGGAGTGAGCAGGTGTACTTCCTCCTCTCGGTTACGTACTGCGAGACGTGCTGATCGATATGATTTTCTAGCATCATATTCATATGATCATATTTTGTCATGGGAAAATCCAGTACTTCGGGTTCTGGGATCGGAGCGAGCAGGTGCACTTCGTCCTCTCGGTTACGTACTGTGAGTATCCTCGCGCCGGCGTGCACTGTACGTGAAGTATTTACTAAGAGGTACTCTCTTTGTCTGGTTTTGTCAGGCGTTTTTTGATTCTCGTTTTGTTCAGTGAAGTAAGGTGTGGTGCAACTCCCGATCAAAATTTCTATCATATCTCCTTGTTCTACCCTTTAGTCTTAATGGCTGCATGCAAAGCGAAGCATTTGAGTGCAGCGAGCGATGCGACAGTAAATAAGGATAGCTCTGTCCAGCGACACCTGTCTTGTTCATTGCGTAAAAGAGAAATACGTCTATTGAAATTGTTCTATGTTTAAACCGATTTTCACCGTCTTCAGGTCTCTATAATATGGCAGTTTTCTCTACTAAACTAACTGAAACATAAAGAATTTCAGACGACCATGCAGTGTCAATTCTAGGAACAAGAAAACCCTAAAAGTTTCCTGCTCAAGACACCGTAGACCGGCGCCACTAAAAGCGGTGTCACGGACAGGAAAACCGGAGGGGGCATGTGGGCGTGGGTGTTTCCTGTGAGCCGTTAGGCGGGGAATCTGATGGGGGCTACGTTAGCTCCTAGGAGGTGCCCCACATGGCCGCATGCCCCAGGTCAAGGGCAGACAACTAACCACTGCTCCTAGTCTCCTCCTACTCTGTGCTTCGCCCACTCCAGTCAGTGTAACTCCGTTGCCCATCCGCATCTTTCGATCTACGTGCGTGGGCGCCGTATTTCCCCTTGTCTCGGTGCGCTCCCTGCCGGCTCTGTTCTAGCAGTAGTAAATCCATCTGCAGATTTCAGTGCCTGCTCAGTGAGACTCACTGGCAGCTGTGTCCCCGTAATTCTTTTAACTATCTTTCACTTGCGTACAATTTGGATACGTACTCTTGCAGTTCTTTTTTTCTTTTGTGGCGTTAATCGGAGCCAGACAGGTTTACACGCGACGAACCGTCCGTCAAAAGTTTGGGCGTTACGTTTCCACTGGCTAGGAAAAGGTGAAATGTGCCTGATATATATGGTCCGTCAAAAGATTTTTTTTTCCCCAAGTACCAACAATTTCAGTGTGACAGACACGACACGACGAAAGCGCACGCATGACAGGCTTGCTCGGGAATTTGGCAAATAGAATACGTGTGCGTTGTTGACAGGGTGCTCATCACCCGGTCGCATCACATCAAGGTAAGCTTTAACTTCTTAGGCAAATCAACGGAACACAGCAATGTTTGCTTGCCTCAGCTCAGATGCGTGCGCGTAATCTATCTACTACAATTTAGAATAACCGTGCAGACCGAAACTTGTTTTCTAGCCTGTAGATTGACTGACCTGGGTTAGCTCTGCGTTTGGTTCATTGAACTCGGCGTGCAAAAGGGCCGGGGGTCAGTGTCAAGTTCTAGACCACCTCCTTGAAAAGAAAAGAGAAGAAAAGGTTCAGACCACCGGCCGGGGCACACAAGTACAATGAACTCTTGCAATTAAGGATCCGTCTGCCCGGACAAGAAACCACGCATATGCATGCACGGCCTCTGAAATCACGTGTCCTTTCCAAGTTGAATACACTGAAGACCCATTATACGGAGCGGGGATTTTGTGCTGGGGTATTTGCACCCATTTGACTTTTTCTGAATTTTTAAAATCACATATAAGTTTTAAAAAAATCTGAAAAATTCATACCGGTTTAAGATAGAATGAAGTATACACAGATAATTTTTCGTAAAATAATATGCCCATTTGTGACCTGTGTAAAAAAAATAAATATGTGTACTGTTCATGATTGTTCGTGACCCTCAATGTGTTTTTTTTCTTTTTCTACACAGGTCACAAATGGGTATATTATTTTATGAAAATTTAACCGTGCATGCCTCACTCCATGATATACATGTATGAATTCTTTCAGATTTTTTCGAAATATAAATGTGTAATTTTTAAAATTTTAAAATAATGGGTGCATGTGCCCCTATGATCACCTTGGCACTTCCCCCATTATACGCCCCTAGGTAGGCAGCCTTCGTGCAGTGCACGGAATCTCGAGAGCAAAGAATCATCGTCAAAGGTGCGTGACAAGTGTCGACTCGGCCGTCTCTGGCATAGTTCTTAGGTTAACAGCGGCCGGCCAGTTGCTCGTTGCAGAGCACGAGATATTCGTTCCGCGCGCGTCCATGCACGTACAGCTCGTTCCGTCCAGGCTCCATGCTCCTGCATAAAATTAGCTGACATACTCCGTGCATGACTGTTTGTGGATAACATCGTACTAGTGCTCGCTACATCATGGTGAGGATAGAAGGCGTTTTGATGGTGGCGTTTTCCTAAAGTGCCTAAAAATCATGCTCTTCGTGGTGCTATGGAGAAATTGTAGAGAAATTATCTCCAAATCTCAGTAGCATCGAAGGCGATTCTCCGAAATCGTCTCAAAAAATGCATTATTAGAGGTGTTCTACTAAATATCGTAGTACAATTAATATTAGAGGATGTTCTGCCAAAACATCTATAGAGTTTAGCAGTCGTTTCGGGAGAAAATGCCTTCAATACCACATGAATTTACACATGAACCCGTAAAACAAAGAATATTTATGATCAAACCCTCCCACCTGCCCCACTCGATCCATACCAACAAGTACTTGTCAAAAACACAAACTCATTTTGAAAAAAAAATCTAGCTATAGTTGCGATCGATACTCGCACGCCTGCCTCATCGTCGCTGAGACCAGCCACGTGCACGCAGCCGCAGAGCCTTGCCGCTAGTTCGAGCTCTGACACTGCTCGCGCGGCCCCGTCGTCACCAAGTCCCGCCGCTGGTTACGCACTTGCCGTCGTCACCAATCCCCACCGCTGGATGTGCGGCTGCCTCACTGCGTCGCCCCCACTGCTGGACGCACCCCGTCGTCACTGAGCCTCACTTCTGGTAGCACACGGCCGCCTCGCCGCCGAGCCACCCCGCTGGATGAGGCCTTGCCGAGCCAAGCCGCTGGACGTGTGGCCACCTCATGGTTGGATCTCACGACTTCCCAACGTCGGCTCCCTCAGCTTGCCAATGGCACTGGTGAGATTATTTTCCTCTCACTCATCGTCCCCGGACCTCTCTATGGTTGGATTCTGTGTCGCCCTTGTCGTTATTGTGGATTTGGTATTGCCCTTCTACATTTGGTATTGCATCTGCTATTGGTTTAGAATTGCAATACTCTATCTATATTTGTAATACGAGGATTAGTAGTTTCAGCTGAGTTGTTGCTCAATAATTCATGATCAATTTCACAACTTAGTAGCATGCATCTGCACCACGGTACTTTTTGTCAGTCTATATGTCATTGTTTGTTTCTAGATTTACAGTTCCATGTTATCTTGAACATTTGTGTGATGAATAAGACATAAATGAATCCAGACACTGTTTACCACCAAGTACGGTTCTCTTGGGAGTTAGTTTTGACCAATCATGCACAAAGGGTAAATGGGGGCACCTAGATAATCCTAGTTAGTTAGTGTTTTGCTGCTTTAATCTAGGTAAATAGCAATATTGAGTTGACTAATTGCATCTAGCGTAGGTATGCTACCGAGTATGATGAAGGCATAAGTAAATTAATAGAATTTGCCTTTGTCAACTCAGCATAATATGATTCTTTGGCCTTGCAAGAGCTACGAAAATGCATATTGGTTAGGTGAATAACAAGATTGTGAGCATTTGATCTGTGATGGGTTCACTACCGAAATCGGCTCGTATGCCGAGTGCCACAAACACTCGGCGAAGGCCGCAAAACACTCGGCAAAAGCTTCACCGAGTGTTACACTCGGCAAACCACACTCGGCATACACCCTGCCGGCAAAGCGCTCTTTGCCGAGTGCTTTTCTTCGCGCGCACTCGGCAAAGGCCTTTGCCGAGTGTCAAAAGGCTGGTACTCGGCAAAATAAGCCCATAGATGGAACGAACCACGTGTCCCGGGTGTTTTGCCGAGTGCAGACACTCGGCAAAGCCATCGGTTTTGCCGAGTGTCGACACTCGGCAAACAAGGTGATCAGGACCCAAAAAAATGGCCGCCGGTGGGGCACCGCTGTTGCCCGGAAGCTCATCACCACTACACACGCTGGCGGGGTACATCTATTGAGCATATCCACGGGGGACCCATGGGTTGGTTTCAAATGACGTGGGCGCCGTGTATAAGCGCCCGGTGGCTATGCAGAAGACTTCAGCCCGGGACGCGCAGCCGGGTATATAAACCACTCAACCGCACGGTCGACGGGCGAGGTGGGACTAAACCAGACAAAGCTATTTGCCGAGTGTCAAAAAACGGACACTCGGCAAATTCACGTTTGCCGAGTGTCCTAGCGCGGACACTCGACAAATGCGCTGTTTGCCACGTGTCTCCGTGTTTGCCGAGTGTCATAAAAGAGACACTCGGCAAACAGACAACTTTGCCGAGTGTCCTAACGCGGACACTCGGCAAACAATGTTTACCGAGTGTAAATTTCAGGACACTCGGCAAACATATTTTTTTCTTTTTCTTATTTCTTTTTTTGTTTTGTTTTCTTTGCTAAACCTTCTCAAATTTTTACCATAGCCTCTAGGTGTCATATGATGACACCATGTCAAGTTTCACGTTTTTCTGACTTCATTTGCATTTTTTAGAATTAAAATATCAATAAGCGCCATGTTCGGGGTCGAGTCCTGGCACCCTGATGTTTGAAATTCCTCTTCTTTTCTTGGATGAGGCCTAAACATAGACTCAAGAACACAAATAGGATTTTTAAACCCATTTTCGGCAACTTTTTCATGCACTTGCAGTTCAAATTTTAATTATATCCGTTAAATACCTAGAAATGCACTTAATGGCTTAAATATAGCAAACAAACCCGGAAAAATGCCAAATTTTTACATGGAACATGTGATGGTGTATGTTGAGTGTATAAAAAGTTTCAAGGTCAAACGATGAAAAAACCGTCACTTTGCCTTAAAACCCGACCCATTCCCTCTCAAAATCATGATTCTTCCTCGGAGATGATTCGGTTTGTAAGCAGTGTACGTCACAACTTTTGTGAAACCTTCTCAAATTTTTACCACAGCCTCTAGGTGCCATATCATGACACCATGCTAAGTTTCGTGTTTTTCTGACTTCGTTTGCATTTTTTAGAATTAAAAAACCAACAAGCGCCATGTTGGTGGCCGAGTCTTGGCACCCTGGTGTTTGGCACTCCTCTTATTTTATTGTATAAGGCCTGAACATATACTAAAGACCACAAATAGGATTTTTAAACCCATTTCTTGCGATTATTTCATGCACCTGCAGTTCAAATTTGAATTATATCCATTAAATGCCTAGAAATGCACTTAATGGCTAGAATATAGCAAACGGACCTGGAAAAATGCCAAATTTTGACATGTTACATGTAATGGTGTATGTGGAGTGCATAAAAAGTTTCAAGGCCAACAGATGAAGCAAACACTTCGCATGCAAACCTGTTGGGTACACTTCACATATAGCAAAAGCAAAGCAAAGAGAAGAGAGAGGAGAAAGAAAAGAAAAGAAATAAAGAAAATAAAGAGAAGAAAGAAAGAAAATAAAACAGAAGAAAGCAAGGCAAAGAAAAGAAAAAAAATAAAAGAGAAGAAAGCAAGACAAAAAAAAAGAAAGAAAAGAAAAGAAAATAAATAAAAGAAAAAGGACGTGTTTGCCGAGTGTTTTCTTGGGCGCACTCGGCAAAGGACGTGTTTGCCGAGTGCCCGCTAATAGACACTCGGCAAAGGACGTGTTTGCCGAGTGTTTTATTGGACGCACTCGGCAAAGACGGATTTACCGAGTGTCATTCTTTTGCCGAGTGTTTTACTGGATGCACTCGGCAAAGGATGTGTTTGCCGAGTGCCCGAGAAAAGACACTCGGCAAAGCAGTGGGCACTCGGCAAACTATCTTTCTCCGGTAGTGGTTCATGGCCGGATATACCTCGTGGATTCATCATGGGGAGAACATGTGGACATCTGAATTGGTAGCTGACTCAAGTTTAGAATATGAAGACTATGCTGATAGTTATGAGATGGATGAGATGTTAATGGAGGAATTTAGGATGTATGACACCCTTACTTTAGGGGCTGATGATGAAGAGTTTGAAGATGATGGGGATGTTGATGCTGAAGCACACATAAGTTAGTTAATGATGGAAACCAAGAGTTGTACCCAGGTTGCAAAAAATTCTCAAAGCTACAATTTCTTGCGAGGCTTCTTAACAAAGCTACAATTTCTTGCGAGGCTTCTTAACATAAAAAAAATATGTGGAGAGTGAGCAATGATTGCTTTGATGAGCTCTGGACACTAACTAAGGAAGCACTACCGGATGGCCAAGGTTTGCCAAAGAATTTCCATGAGGTCAGAAAAAAGTTGTGAGAGCCATTAATGTTGGTTATGAGAGTATCGATGCATGTAAAAATGATTCCAATCTATTTAGGAAGGAATATGTAGATGCCACATCATGTCCAGTGTGTAATGCAAGTAGATGGAAGAGTGTAAAAACTGGAATTGATCGAAGACGTGAGTAGGGACTTGGTGCAGGTCCAAGGACGGTTTAGTTTGCTCCTAGTAGTTGACATGTTGTGATGTTCACAGATTAAGCTAGGTAAGCACTAGAAGTTCCTATTAAGTCTCTGCCTATCGTGTTGACCCATTAGCAGTACTCTTAAGTTTTGTTGTGATGCTATTTCTAACATATTTACCATTATATCGTAATCTTGTACAATTAATTAAGGAGTTCTAAGAAAACGCCTCCAAAAACTTTGAAGGTGTCTCTGAAAGCGCCAAAATTGATATTTGAGGGTGTTTTAGAAAAAATCTAAATTTTTGTTAAAGGCGTTCTTCAAAACGTCAGGGATATATCTTTTGAGACTTTTTAGAAAGTGCCTCCGTTGTTTAGAGACATTTTAGAAGTATCTCCGATTGTTTTTCTTTTGAGGCATTATTAAGACATGCCTTGTATCATTTTTTTTACCACTATTTCTAGCACTTTCCAAAACACCATGTAAATGATTTGGAGGCATCTTTTGAACCTTTTAAGGCGTTTTAAAATGCTTTAGAGTCTAGGTAGTGTTTTAGTGATTAGAGATGGATGCGTGCATACATGGGCTCTCGATCGGGGGAGAAGCTACGGGGATATGATGGGAGGGGATCAAGTAAGGTGCCTTACCGACCGGCATTGTCCCCCTGGCAAGGCGGATCTCCCGGCCGGCCCTGTCGCGCAAGCTAGCTAGCCTCCAGCCCTGTGGGTGGTGAGCTGACATTCCATGGCGTCACTCATGCATGCTAGTGATAGTGTACGTACGTGCGCGTGCGCCCCCATATTGCCGCCTTAGGCACGTACCTTACCAGTTGCAGTTACCAGTGTGCACGCTGTGGTTTATAGGTATAGATCAGCGGGTCAAATTCCAGCGCGACTTACGCGAGGCTGCCGCGGGTTGCGTTTTCTTGAGTTGTGCGTGCATGTGCAGTTGATTATTGGCTTATTGCTGCTCTGCTCCACCATGGGTAGCTAAGCCCGTGCAGTGCGTGGGGCGTGGCAATGCAATACGGGGGCCGCGACCTATACCGTTCGTGTTGACATGGAAATACATGGGTATCGATCGATCGTGCTGTGGATCGACGGCGCAAGCTACATTGATCTCTCGGCGGATCGCGACTAAGTCTGTGCGAAAATGTTTGTCGTGACAAATTTCTCGGTACCGATGCTGATGAGGACATCCCACCTTCAGCTACTCCATCTCTACATGATGCCCTTCCTCATGCGCAGCAATTATAAAGAGAATTCGGATCTTCCGAGTTTACTCCCGAAGGTTCCGAAAACGGTCACACTTTTCTGAAGTTATTCTCGGAACCTCCAACTTCAGTCTCAGAGGCTCCGGGGTCAGAACGTCAGAGACTCCGAGGACGTTCCTCTGAATTTACTTCCGGAAGCTCCGGAAACGGCCGCACTTCTCCGAAGCTATTATCGGAACCTCCGACTTCAGTACCAGAGGCTCCGGGGTCGAAACGTGTCGCGGGGATTTCGCGGGAATATACATTTTTGTGGATTTAGGGGCGCAAGTGGATGATCTAGGCGGGTTCACACGAGAGATTTACCCAGGTTCAGGCCCTCTTGTGGAAGAGGTAATACCCTACTCCTGCAGGAGGTTTGATCTTGTCTCGTATGAGAAATTACAGTGGAGAGTAAGGCGTACAAGTATGAGAAAATAGTGATAGCCAATTGTCTAACCTCCTACCAGGGGCCCTAGCCTCGCCTTATATAGGGCCGACGAGGCTGGGAACTACAACTGCCGAGTCGGTTAGCCCTTGCAGATCGTGCGGAGCAACTCCCGCTATAATGGCGCTTTGACCGCGCACGTTGCCTCTGATAGTGGCGCATCAATCGCGCGCCGTTGGTTGAACGGGTCGTGGGTTGAACGCGTCGCGGTAATGCTTATCCGGACGACGCATTGACGGCCCAACCGAGTGGGGTTCATGGACCCGGCTTGGGCCATCTCCTGCCATGCCAGCCGAGTCCTCGTCTTGGGCCTACCCGGAAGGGATCCCACCATCAAAACGTTAGAGACTCCGAGGACGTTCCCGAAGTTAAACCCGGAATTACAAGGACCTATCATTAGGGCTCGCGCTCAACAACTTAATTCTCAGGTACTTTCGTTTCTTGGTATTTTACTTGATATTAAAGAACATATGGTGCTGCCTAAAGGAGATGATCTTTTGCTTATAAGGAATGAAGGTCTAAGCCTAGCTATGAGGGATAGACGTTGGAGCATGACAAGAAGGGAGAGAGGAGGTAGCAGCCAGCCTACAAACAACAATGGAGATACGAAGTTGCTGTCAAGCTATTTCAAGACTTTGAAACCTCCATGATGTATTTTCGTCCATACCAGTCCATAGGTGCTGCGCTGCCTTCTTTTGGGGAAGGCCCATGTAGTTTCAGAATTAGGGAAATTAGGCAAGTCTTAGAGCCTGTATACGAGAAAACCTACCTCGCCTCACCTTTTTAAATACCTCTTGTGTGCCCCCTAAAAATCTCGGGTTTCATTAAGTTGTTTAGCTACTGCTACAATATTACATCTACAACGCGTGTAGGACTACCGCCTTGTTTAGATCTTCAGTGGAATCTCAAACTTTATTCTTCTATCTTGTGCCAATTTAATACCTGCAATTTCAGATTGCAATTTATCATTGTTCTTGCTGATTCTTCGATTGCTCGCAGGAACTCGAACTTCGTGTTCAGGTTGATTATATCTACGGTAAAGTCAATAACCATCGGAGGTTGGTTTAACGATTGTTAAGGCGTATCGTTGTGTACGGTATAGTCGGATCGCCAAGGTCAAACTCCACTAAATCGTTAGTTATCTTCATCTCACCGAAAGATCGAGCCACCGCCTCATTGAACTAACTGATCAAACATTGATAGAACCGTATCACGTTACTCTAAGAGAGATCGAGGAATGAAGCGTATCAGGCTACTAGCTAGCTAGGCGAAAAAAGAAGCCCAAAGAGCGAGCCACGTACGCGTGCACCTAAGCAGAGTAAGGAGGTCGGAATGTCGGATCGGGGCCGGGAGCGCACGTACGGGTGGGCGGTGCACCGGCATATTTGCCACGGCGGCCAGGCTGCGGCTCAGGAGAATGCCGCCCGTGCCTCAGCCCGGCTCAGGAGCATGCCGCCCGTGCCTGTACGTGGCTGCGCGTCATGTTCATGCCATGCACCGACTACCGAGCAATGGGCGCGGCCCGCGCCGTCACGCCCTGCATATGGCATGGTGCGGCCAAATCATTTTGTTGGGTACTTTGGGAAAGAAAAAGCACAAAAATATAGATATGGAGATGCGGGGTATCGATCCCCGTACCTCTCGCATGCTAAGCGAGCGCTCTACCATCTGAGCTACATCCCCCTTTTTGTTTAATTTCTTCGATGGACCCTAATTAAACAACAATAGTACCTAATAAAGCACGACTGTATACAGTTTAAGCAGATCTCGAAAGAAAATTGACCAGCAATAACGCGCAGCGATTCGTTCCTGCACGGAACAGGCGTGCAGTATCCCGCGCCGGCATGGGCTCTGAAGCAGGCGTCTCCTTCAATCTGCCCGGGCATAAGCCCAAACCGTAAGACGCGCTGTCGTTTCATCTCATCTCACTCTGGGCGCTCAAGCCGGCTCAGCGAGCTGCGACGTTGGGCCATTTGCAGCCCACGTGGATCTCTCCCCTGCCACTTCAGATGCCAATAAGAGATGGTTCATTTCTGTATTTAAAAAAAGTAAAATGCATCTACAATAATTGAACTTGTACTAAAAAAAAGCGTGAAATATAGTTATCAAGTTTATTAAAGTGGTTCAATACGGTCACTAGCTCACTGAAAAGGTACCATATTTCAAATTTTATTAACTAAATCATACCATGTGTCGAGCTAAGAATGGTTGATCATTTAATTAATCAACTACTAGTGTTGGTCTCCACCGCAAATCATCCATGTTGCCCGACGCCTATTCGTCCGCCATGGTGCTACCGCAGCACGACCCGTGTCGGCCTTACACGCGCCCCACCATCTCCGACCAGCAGCGCCGCCGTGACTCCGCTCACTAGGCCCAGTCCTCTTGCCACACCGACACCAAGGCATGCGCCCGCAGCCTCACCAACCCCCTCCTCTCCCTCCAATCCTCCTCTGTTGATCAATCACCTGTCTTCCCCAGCGTCCACACTCATGAGCCCACCGTCACTGTCGTCACTACTGCCGCGGCTAAGCTCCACGTTTCCGGCGTCGGTTCGCCCACCAGATCATGACCCCAAAGTGGATGGTCAATACTTGTGAGAACCCTAGTTTTAGGGTTAATCGTAAGAGGCGTGAGGTGGAAGTCAGGTCAGCTCACGTTGCTGAGTTGACCGAGATTCTACCGAGGAACGTCGAGAGTTAGGATGAAAGGTGGGGAGTTGTTGTGCACTCGCATTGTTTATGGCATTTGTCATTCATACACATTGAATACAAATAACGTTGAAACTTTATTGATTAAAAGAATATTACAAATGTCATGATACAACAATTAAAGATTACCAAATACATAAAGAAGAAGGAAAGAAAACTTACATAATCAAGATTTTCTACCTATACAAATATCTAAACCTAATCTTCGAGTCTTGAGCTGTAGAAGAACACCGAGAGTCGGAGGGAGATTGTCTTCGGAAATGTTGGCGACAGCCGAGGTCGTCGAGTATGTGAACTCGAGACCAATTACGTCGTTGCTGTAGGAGGCAAAGGTTTTTGAAAACGGTATTTTGAAAATATGGGTGGTCTTACTGATACAGTTCCGCCGACATCCGCAGGTTTTAGTTGTGGGGGCAAAATAGTGCCGATGACCTAAGTAATTTTCTAGTTTTGAAAATAGTTTTGTAAAACAATTTTATTTTTGAAAATGTCCGAGGGCCACGTGGCTAAGACCCTCGTTGGACAAATCTATATATATATATATATAGAGGTGAGAATATAAAATAGTTTTATTTTTCTTACATTACTTGCCTCCATGAGTTTGTTTTGAAAAGAGAAATTGGTTTAAAAGGAAAGCAAATACTCGGATAAGGTAGCACATCAATCGAATGTTTATCCATCAACCTGCGTACTTTGACCCAAGTCAAATAACTTAATTCACTAACTAAGCAAAAGATCAACTGAGCCATATCTCAGTACAGCTAGCCAAGATAAGACAAGCATAGCTGAAAATTGAGTAAGCAGGAGGTGGCAATGCTAGTACCAAAGAGACCTTAGAGAGCCTCGGTAGGAATAGCACAAAGGCAGCTGAGTGGAGCAAACCACCACCTCTCAACCACATACACCAGAACAGTACACCATCACCTTTCACAAGAATCAGCCTAGGAAAGCTGAGACTCTCAAGATCAGTAGAGAAGCAGGGAATCGAGGAACATCAAGGTCATCAAGGGGAGGAAGAGGATTATAGAAGAGAAGAGCAAGTCATTAGCAAGCTTAGAAGGCCCAAGCTTACGGTTGTCCGGCCAACAAGGTTTCCTTAGGCAACTTTGATAATAACCTATTCTTATTAGATTTCATTTCTTTTCCTTTCCCAGTTTTTCTCAGAAAAACATCATAGTATATCAAGGCAACAAAAAGGCAACATTGTAGTATATCTGTTCTTATTTTAGTTGACACCATTTCTCAAAACTTTCTCAGATAAAACATCACAACAAACAAACTAGATCAAGTATGGTTCTATTCTTTTCAATTAACCCACTGAATTCGATATATGTATATGAAGAAAACATAAAGAGGTTAAGTTCAAGAGTAGTATTTGTTCTATCAGTTTAAGTGAGCTAATGTATATAGAGAGAAATACTTAATAATTAGATGGACCAAAGTCGAGTGCAGTATCTGTTTCTTTAAGCTAAGTAGTCTGTTATGCACATATGTAGGAATATGCAGGAATAAAAAGGAGAGAAGCTAAGGACCAAAGTTAATATCTGTTCTTAATAAAAGTATTATGGAAATAAGCTAAAGATCAGATAGCAGTATCATGTTCTTGTCAAGGAGATAAGGGTTCTGGACGGGAATAGGTATATGGTAGCCATTGAGCTAAATCACATGTTGCTCTAATCGAGCCAAATCATAGGGCATTAGAACCATGGCTTGTCAGCAATCAAGAGGTAGCTGAGCTAAACTCTTATAGCAAGAAATTGAGCATCCAAAATTTCGACTTCCAGGTACCAATCGGACCCGAATTCCCATAGTAAAACCTAGAGTTGAGGTGATAGAAGGGGGGAATAGGAGATGCTTACCAGAGAGAAGAGTACTCACTGGAGGAGAGGTCAACAGTAAGGGGAGCCACGGCGCGCCACCGTCGGGAGGCGGGCTCGGCGGAGCACCACCGGCGGCGGGGCTACGACGCCGGCCACAACCGTCCCGGGCGGTGGCCGAGGTGAGGCGACGATGGGGGCGACCTCGAGCATGGCAGCGCACAGCTTTGGGCGAAGAGCGGAGGCGCCAGTCAGAGAGACCCGAGCCCTAGGCTCGTGACGGCGGCGCCATGAACCATGAGGCGGCGGCGTCCGAGGCCAAGGAAAATGGCAGCGTGAGGGGTCAAGGCACACACGATGGGGCGACGAGGTCGTCTCATGGTGAGATAACCGGGGCAGCAGCCATGCGACATCCGAGGGGAGCAGCGACCAAAGGGTGGTGAATTTGAGTGGCGGCGGCGTGCACCGAGGGAGAGAAAGAGAGAGATAGGGGTGCGGGTGTAGAGTTAGGTTAGAACGGGCCGGTGGGCCGGCCGAAAAAGATGAAGAGAAAGGGGCTAGCGGGTAGGGCTTAGATTATAGGTTAGGCAGCTTTTGGTTTAAAAAAAATTAATCTTCTTTAATTCTCTTTCTTTTAGAAAGTAAATAAAACCTAAATTATTTTATTCAGAACAAAGATAAGGGAAAAGACTAGTGGTTACAAGTTAAATTTCACCTTAGAAATTTAATTATCTTCCTTAATATAAAGATCATAATTGAAACATGGGTTAAATTGTAAAGTCAATTAAAATGGATTGAGTATTACTTTAAGTAAAGCAAATCAAATATTAGATTGTTTAATATTGTTATGTGATTTTTTAAAAATAATAAAATACTCCCTCTGTACCAAAATATAAGACACGCACGCACGCATCCCAAGATTTACAATTAGGTCTATAATATGTTAGTTATATGATACAAAAATGATATCATTGGAAAGTGCTTTCAAAAATGAATCCAACAATATCACTTTTATATCACATAATCAAAATATTATAAGTCTAATAGTAAATCTTGGAATGCGTGCGTGCCTTATATTTTGGGACGGAGGGAGTAATAAAAATAACTAGACATTGGCTATTTCTTTAAGTAATTCTAAATCCTTCAAAGAGTGTCTAAGAGGCTTATGTTTAAATTCCTCAAAACAGTTTTAACGCGTATATATTCTTTCATGCGTACACTACCATGTCATCGCATTCATACTTAGAATTTTTTGGATTAGTCCTTATCGGGCTATATTGCTTTCTTTAGAAACCGGAGTTCGGCCAGCAGACCAGTCGAACTCCACTACTTATCCGTTACCAGGCAAGTCCAGTTTCTTGTTCATATCCGTTGGAAATGTTTTATAAAATTTTCTTCTTGTCTATAACATGCACAGAAGGAAAATTATTTTCTAAAGATGAAACAATTGTTGTTTTATTTTGATCGCCGATTTTTGGGCGTGATCATAGTGGGTGGCGAAATCCTGGAAAGGTGTCTGAGGCACATCGGAAGGTGAATTTCATCACACGGGTTCATTCATATAAGGTTAAAGAAACAAATGATCGATTGTGCTTAAGCGCCGTAATGATCGTGCAAACTGGACATACCTTGTATAGACAGGGCTGAGCCAAAGTACCTTTGCCATAGGTCATACTCCCCCGAAAAAGGAAGATCTCAATAATTGGATCTGAGGTATCAACTATTGGAAAGGTAGTGTTAGCCATTGGCGAACCACAACGCGTTGGATCTGTAATATCAACGTGAGATCGGTAGTACCTGGCCTGTTGTGCGGGACTACGACGCGGGGTATGACTGAGTGGGCGGTGAAACGGCTCTATGACCTTACGGTCTTGTTGTGCATATGACGACGTAAACTCCACGACTAGTGGTCGTTTGTGGGTATAGTTGCGCACCTCTACAGAGTGTAAGAAAGTATGACATTGCCATTCCATGTTCCTGGTTGGAACTGCGAACGCGGCAGGAAAGGGATCCATCGGGGATCCTAACAACCTATAAGGCATGAGATCATAGTCTCTTAAATTAAAAACTTGACTCTCTTACCTTACAAAACTGCATTACTTTGGAGAACATTGCTGTTCTCAGTAGATAGTGCATCAAACACATCTTTGCTATTCCTGGACTTGTTTAGTACCTTTTGTACTCATCCCTTTACTCTAAATCCTTTGATTAGACTGTGAACCAACGGCGGAGACCGAGGTGATATACGTCGAAGTTGACGAGGAAGCACCCGAAGAGCAGGTGTCGACGAAGGAAGACGAATATGTCGACTACTACGTTGAGTTCCGTGACGAGAATACCGCTGAGTAGAAGTATAAGACGAGTGAGTCATGAGTTGTAGATAAGGCTTTTGCTGTAATCAAGTGGAACGACTTTAAATTCCCCGTATTTTTTGGAATCAGTCTGCAAGACTTTATGTTGTGTTTCAAGTTTGTAAGTTCAGTTTATAATATATGGACCGCTGCAATGCTTCTGAGGTGCTACTCTGTATGATGTATTGTGGATAAGAACACCATCACGCCACCACCAGCTTAATGGCTACTCAGGCTGCTTCCCACGCTTGAGCAACAGGGAGGTTGGCGCCCGCGGCCTTGCCGTTGGCACAGGAGAGGTGTCGTTATGCACTCATGCTTGCCTAGCTCTCACAATTCAGGAGAGAGCATGGGAGGGTAGAGATATTTGGGAGGGAGAAGGGAGGAGGTAGGTGAAGTGTGGGGTCCTCCAACGTAGGTGTGTTTATACACACATACTAGAAAAAGTGAGCCGATGAATATATTGAAACTCTTTAGCAATATTGACTGTATTTTGTACTTTCACATTGAGACAGACTATTTTATTAAAAAAAACGAGGGATGATTGATCCACGCGATGCTATTTAAGCTGAACCAGTGTGTTACCAACAAGAGATGAGACGGTCCATTCGCCCATTTCCAGTAATCTGGTTGTGAAACAATGGCTTGTTCAACGAGAAAACAATATGAGCTCGTATTACTTGATGCAGCATATTGGCAATGCTGGTACTCGGTCCCTACTAGAATTTTGGCGAAAAAGGTCAAATTTGTTTTGTGACCAACCCAAGCCGAGATTTATTTTGTTTTGTGACCAACCCAAGCCGAGATTTATTTAGTATAATGACTCAGTAGTGTGTTTGATTTGTTACCTAAATGGTAGCCAAAGTTTTGGTAAGTGGTAACCTTACCAAAAGCTCACGGATATCGCTTGTTCCGTTTGATACCAAAATAGTGCCAGGCCAAAATTTGACAATGCATAAGAACAACATTGGTCCGCTTACCACGGGATTTGGTAAGGTTTGCTACCAAAATTTGGCACTCTACTTGGTAGCAAACCAAACTGTAACCCAAGTTACCACAACAAAATTTTGTTTTTGCGCAAGTTTTTTCTTTGTAAATTTTGGCAACAAACTAAAGAAATCCGTGAAGCCAAACATTGATAGCAAATCCAAATATGCTCTAATTATTCGCAGGATTCTCAAAACATGAAACGTAGAAAATGAATGTGATGTCATTTTGTATCCTATAGGAATTGAAAACATACAGTAAGTACTAGAAGTTGTTTGGTTGCATTGTAGGAAAAACACATGAATTTTCTTAAAATGTTTATTGCATGTCATAGTTGTCATAAAAATAAAGAAATTTTTTCGAGAGGTTAGACTCAATAAAAAAATCTTTAGAATTGCATGCAAAGTAGTCTAATAAGAATAAACTCTATAGAAAAAATTTCTTTTAAAAAAAAACCTCTAAGATTCCTATAAAAACATAAAGAAGCCCCACATATGTGCCAGTAAGGTCTTTTCACCAAATCAAAAGTCCCAAAAGTCCTTTGCATTTCCTGCCGAAAAAAGTACCCACAACTTATTTTCTAACGTTACGGGTCCATCGGACTGTCAAAAACTCAAAAATCAAAAGAGGTGGCCGTAATAACAGCGCGGCGCCACCGGCCCCGCCCGTTGGCAACAGCGAAGGTAGCCCGGAAGAACACGGTTTGGAGTTGTACCGCACGGCAAGCGTGCGTGGTTGGGGTCAAGAAAGCAAGGCCAGGGCGCATCACCGAAAGGCGCAGCTGCGAGGCTGTTCTCCGCTGTTACGTCTCCTCTCCAACGAGTCCTTCCTCTCCTCCTTCCCCACCACCACCCCACCACTCCTTCCTTCCTTCCCCTCCCAAACCCAACTCCTCCTCCTCCTCCTCCTCCTCCCACCTCCCCCTCCGGGAGTAAGTAGGAAGACCACCGCCGCGCGGGCTCCGATGCACCCAAAGCTCTCTCGGGTCGCCCACAGGCTCCTCTGCTGCGGCAGGCACGCCTCCGGGGAGGATTTGTAAGTTGCTCGCCGCGTTGCTGTTGCTCTCCCCCCTTAATTTTGCTTTTCTTGCGCTCGCTGCGCTGGGTCGTCGGTGCACGTTCCGGCGTTCGCTCTGCGCTTTAGCCAGGATGGGAACCGCGCCGTGCCCGCTCGTGCTCGGTTCTTGGGTTCAAGATGCCACCTAGAACGCCCTGGGATCAAGTAACCTTGTTAGATGCTGAAAACTGAGGGAGGATGATGGTGCCGGAAGGTGGTTGCTCGTGTGCTCAATTTAATTGGGAAAGAGGCATCTTGGCTCGGTTTGTAGAAGCAGCGGCGAGACGAATGGGGGGATTTGGGCGCTGCAGTTTGCGCTTAGGTGTTACTCTCCTGTTGCGGAAGGTCTAATTGGTTCATGACAGTTCGGTATTGGGGGATGCATCTGCCTTTTAAGTTCTAAAAGTTTTCTTGTCTCTTTGTGTTGTTGATCTTTTCACAAACGGTGTCAGAGACGGAAGGGAAGTGTATTGTGCTCACATGTAGAGATAGTATGAAATGGCACGATGGTTTGGTTTTGAAGCATCACCCTAACATCACTGGTTGATTTCCTATGCTTGGAATTAGGCAAGATTGGTTTAGGGTCATAAGTGAATTGGTACCAATGCGAGGGGAAAGAACTTGGATGTAAAGTATATTAGTAATATACTACTTGGAAACCTCATGCTCATCATGTATTTCATGCCTTTGGTTTGTCAGGACCGATGAGCGGAGTGGATCAATCAGGTGGGTATTCTCGTTGAGGGAGCTTCGGTCAGCGACAAATAGCTTCAACTACGATAACAAGATCGGAGAAGGGCCACATGGGTGTGTATATTGGGGACAAGTTTGGGATGGTTCTCAGGTTTCTGCTCTTTACATTTCTTTCTAAAACAAAGGAATTAAATTTCAACTCTATTGCCTGTAACTTCCTTGCTGCCTAGTTCGTCCAGTCTATTGCTTTATTTTGCACCGTTGGGCAAATCCTATTGATATCTGTCTCACTAAACAACCAAGCTACTATCGGTTATAGTTTTTTTAGTTTGTTCTGGAATGCTGATCTTTGATTGCATTAGCATTCAGTAGGTAGGTAGGATATCCTGTCATGGGCAGGTCAACTTAGACAACTTGCTACAGGTTTGCAAATATACATCTTGTAAATAAAAATAATATTCCCACACGTGCCCTGTCGTGGCTGCAACTATGTCACATGTCTATTTTAAAAATAGATTGACTCAAAGACCAACCTAATAGCATATGTTCAATATTGCATTAGTTCTACCCTTGTAAAGTTGATTCCTCTTCACAACAGTCCTTTTTACATTTAATTTTGATAATCTTTTTGGTTGTAGATTGCTGTTAAGCAGTTAAAGAATGCAAGAAATGGGACAGAAATGCAATTTGCTTCAGAAGTCGAGATTTTGGGAAGAGTAAGGCACAAAAACCTCCTGAGCTTACGTGGATATTGTGCTGATGGACCTGAGCGCATTCTGGTGTATGACTATATGCCGAACTCAAGTCTTTATGCACATCTCCATGGAACACATTCTGCGGAGTGCCTTCTTGACTGGCGGCGGAGAACATTTATTGTCATTGGTGCTGCTCGGGCTCTCACGTCAGTAGACATCCTCTTTAACTTTGTTCATGATAGCATAGGTTAGGTATTTCATGAATTTTTCCTTCCGATAAGCAGTTTGATCAAACTCATAGGTGCTTCCTGACAGGTATCTTCACCACCATGTGACACCTCAGATAATCCATGGAAGCATCAAGGCAACTAACGTGCTACTCGATTCAGATTTCCAGGCACACATTGGTGACTTTGGTCTGATAAGGCTCACAGGAGACGAAATGGATCATGACAAGATAGTCGGTGAAAGCCAACGAGGCTATCTTGCTCCTGAGTACATTATGTTTGGTAAACCTACAGCAGGTTGTGACATCTACAGTTTTGGCATAATACTTTTGGAGCTTACTAGTGGAAGACGGCCAATAGAAAAATCAGGCTCTGTCAAAATGTATGGTATTCGGAACTGGATGCTCCCGTTGGCGAAAGAGGGTAGATATGATGAAATTGCAGACTCGAAACTCAATGATAAGTATTCTGAAGCTGAATTGAAGAGAGCAGTGCTGATTGGGCTAGCATGCACGCATAGTGAACCTGAAAAGAGACCGACGATGCTTGAAGTAGTGTCATTGCTGAAAGGTGAATCGAAAGAGATGCTTTCAAGGCTTGAAAACGACGAGTTATTCAGGCCAGACTCGACGGTGAGTTCTCATGGAATGTCAACTCCAGAAGGGAGCTCGGATTGTGTTTTTCCTAAGAATGATCAAGGGTCGGCCGAGGCTTGATGTATTGGTACCCTAGGTATTGGGTAGTGCATATTTTACGGAGTTGGAGCTTGGTCTGCATGATTTGTCATGGATGAAATGTATAGGCTTGTTTGTTCCGTCCAGGTATATAAGACGTATTTTGATTGATTAAGACAAGGTTTTGACTAACAAAATACGCTTTATATACCTTGACAGGAGGAGTATTATTTATTGAAATCCCCCCCCCCTTTTCTCTGTTTTTGAGAAAGGGGGGGGGTCAGAGATAGAATGTGAGATGGCTGTTATACAAAGTGTTCTTTTTGTGTGTGTGCTGGTGCGTACTGCATAAAGATCCATATACTTGCACATGCTTGGGTACTCGTTTTATCATGTTATCATTAGCGAGGCGCCGGGATGACTTCACCAACCTTCAAGTGACGCTGTGAGCTGCACTGGGTGTTTTTTAAGTTTCCCCCTTTCGTTGCATACTTACATCTGAAAATGCCGCTCCCTAAATGGTTATATCTGTTTTTAGGAGATTCTGTTCGTCCTACTTCCCGCGATCAGATTGCGTCCCATCTTCCAATTTCACTAACCTAGGTTATAGACAGTACACACTAAATTAAACATGCTCTAACGAATTGCTGCTTCCTCAAGGGACCACTAGAGAAGGATTGCAGAGTTGCAGTCATTGTCATTTGCCTTTGCACTTCGTTCGCAACGGAAAGCTGCGGCATACTCCCTGTCATTATCTGTTTAGAAACGCGGCATTCGCACGTACCGCATATTCGATTTATATTGTAATTTAGGGGGACAACGCAGCCTTCGTGCGTTGTTGAAAAGCTCATCATTCGATACAACGAGGGCCCGGCCAACTAGACAAGCCAATATATTTGCGTTGGCCAAAAGCATGGAGCTGGCAGGTCTGGATGCGCAGTCCCACACACAGAACTACTCCGGTACAAAGAAGCGTTGCAAAGAGCATAAATTATACAACACGAAACTTGAATTAGCGAAGGGATGTCAACCCACAGGGTAAAGTACATAACTGAGATCTACAAACTACAGTAGCATAACCAGTAAGAAAAATATTCACTGTTTTCATGCGTGCACTTGTACAGTACCCCGCTTGAAGGGCAGGCTACAACATAAGTATACAAAATCTTAAGCAACAGATAAACATTGTGCCACATGTCGCGTCACAGTAACAAGTTACAGATCTCTATTCAAAACGGCACAAAGTTTGTTGCAGGTTTAGCTATGCTAACATAGGGAGGGGGGCATGCTGCGGTGGCTACGAGAAGGTGTCCTCCCTATCCCCCTCGGCAACCTCGCCCTCGTCGATGTTGCTGAACTCCAGGAAGTGTGTCGGCCTGTGGTCCTCATGGTAGAAGTCCCGGGGCGTCCCAAGCTTCATGCTGTACTTCATCAGGGGGTCATGCTTGACTCCCATGAAGTTGAAGTTCCACGGAGTGTTGTCTGGTACCTGGTGGAGACACAAAAGCTAAGTGAGACGACAAGCAATTGTGAAGAACATTAAGGCTGAAGTATGAGATCAATCTGTACCATGTAAAAGCCGAGGAAGCGGTCGCTGAGAAGCATCTGGACCTTCTCGTAGTGAGTTGGGAGGTAACCGTGTGGGTTGCTTCCGTTGTCCTTGTTGCTACGGCCCCACTCGTAACCACTTGGTGTCAGCTTGTACGCAGTCAGGGAGCAGGACCCCGGGGTGAAGCTGCACGTCAAAATGATGCACTTCTCACCATCCCACTGCTTGTTGTTCTCCAAAATCTTAGCATGTGATGTCAAGTCCTGCAAGAAACAACAAAACCAACTGTTCAGTATTTGAGACTCAGGGCCACTGGCAAAAGAAGCCACTCTACTATAGAACGTACAAGAAACAACAGGATCAACAGTTTGGTATTGATAGTCTGGGTCACAGGCAAAAAAACCACACTATTATAGAATGTGCAAGAAACTACAGAACCAACGGTTCAGCAATGAGACTCTGGGTCACAGGCGAAAAGGCTACTCTGTCATAGAATATGCACAAAACAACAGAACCAACCGTTCAGTATCGAGATTCTGGGTCACAGGCAAAAAAGGCACTTTATTACAGAATGTGCAAGAAACAACAGAACCATGCTCAGTACTGAGACTGGGTCACGGCAAGAAAGCTGCTCTAGTGTAGATGTGCAAGAAACAACAAAACCAACAGTCCAGTATTAAGACTCTGTGTCACCATTATAGAATGTGCAAGAAACAACAGAACCAACAGTTCAGTATTGAGACTGGGTCACAGGAGGAAAAAAAAAGACACAATCATAGAATGTGCAAGAAACAAAAACCCAACAGTAGTATATTTGTACAGTAGTACATGAGTATATGAGTTGGAAAGATTAATATTTGTTTTGTACTTTGCATGAACAGTGCCATCTCATCCGTTATTCAAATGTCTCAGGAGAGAATTAGCTCATGAAAAGACATTCAAATTTCCTTGACTAGACATTGTAGATTTCTGATGTACTCATATTCAGCTACTTTATTTGAAAAACGAATAGCAAGGTGGCATTGGTAGGTAGGTAGAGATAGGTAGAGGCAAACCTGAGGTGATAGCTGAGGAGCTTCATTTGGCTGGGTATGCATCCATCCGAGTGGCTCCAAGTCAGCAAGGAACTCGTGCTCAGGAAGGTTTGATGGCAGGGTCACCATCTGGTGAGTTCCATGCTGCGGAGGAATGGCTATGCATCTGATCTCCTTAACTTGAGGATTATCCTGTGGACTCAGCCCATACAGGAAACCCGCAACCTGTGTCCGCAGGTCTGCTATGCATATGAACTTCTTCAATATATTCTTTGGCATAATGTAAGTGTAGCCAGTCTCCTGTAGGCCAGAATACATGCAGTCAACAACCATTCAGCATTTTTTTATTTGGCAATTATATGGGTAATCAGGGAAAAGGAATTGCTGTACTGACCTTTATATCATCTGAGTTAACATAAATGTGATTGACACGGAGATACAAGTTTGTAGCAGAGATGGCCCTGACACGCCAATCTGTCTTCGATGCAAACGCTGCTTGCTCATACGGACTGGTTGTCGTGATGATGAGCTCATCTCCATGCACATTAGTAGTCCTTGTTGTAACTGCAGTTAACTGAGTTGTCTCTCGGGACTGCAAATTCAAGTGAAACCAAGAGTGAGAAAAAATTGGCATGATTAGCTATGCATAGAAACTAGACACATATGCCATTATAGAAAGCTCTACCTGTTTCTCAATCTCAGCTATCTGTTGCCTCTGCTGTGATGGTGGAGCTATTTCAGCACCAAGTATTATATCACGAATCTCAGATTGCGTAAGTGCAGAAGTATTAACGTTGTTTTTCTTTGCATAATCAGAAAGTATGAGATCCCTGAGCGCACATTCAACCTTTAGCCACTGCTCATCATTCAAAGTTGGCCAGATATGATGAGGTTCCGTAACAATTGTCTTGTCAGGCTTCAGCAACATCTTTGCCTTCTCATTATTGACGTGCAGTGCTCGTAGTATAAGTACAAGACGAGAGAATGCAGTGTACGATGAGATACTTTTCAACCAATCATCATATATGTTATAAAGAACCATCTGCGGTTCTGTAGCTTTGAGAATAAGATCACCAAATTTCTCAATCTTCAAGCAAGCTTGGAATGGCAGCTGCAACTCACTACCCTTGATAACAATGTTAGGGAAGTCAAGCAGATGGACTTCCAATGGATCCAACATGCCCTTCCTTGTCACAATAATTTGCTTTGGCTGCTCTTCTACAGGAAGAGATCGAACTAATGCAGCAACCTCTTCAGCTGTTTTCCACTTGGCCAGCTGCCCAAGACGCTTTTGTCCCGCCCATACACTTGTGTGGATGACCTGCATATTATAATCCATTTTCATTTTAAGTCTTCCAAGTCACGATACTGCACAATTATACCAGAATTACAATTAAACTAGAGCTAAAAGCAAAAGAGAACAAACCTTCAGAAATAGTTGACCAGTTCTTGGATTGAAAATGAAAATAGCACCATTGATTGGTTTGGTGGTCAGGTTACCCTCAAAAGTTTTATGAATGGTAACTCGATAGACATTTGTGTCATCCACAAACCATATGATCTGATTGCTGAATATCTCTCCATAGTTCTGTGAAGACAGATATGGCTCAGTGGGTTCAGATGAATACAACTGTAGACCCTTCCTTATTCTCTCCCTCAGCACATACAGAGCAGGATTTGACTGTAAAAAAAAGAAAAGAAACAATAGAGCAGATTATTTAAATTGGATATGCACTACAAAATAAGAGAGATCACTATGGATTTGTTACAATTAACATGATTACATACCTTCATGATCTTGTTCATTGCTTGCTGGAGAAGGGGCTTTGACCCAGGGAACCAGTTGCCAAAAGCGGAGTGCAAATTATACGCTAGATCAAGTCCGATCATCACCCCTGAAGAGATATTAATCAACATTAGCTATACGCAATTCAGACAAGCTAAGAAATTTAATGTTCATGGATACTTAAGAGAACCATACCAGTTGGAGAAGGGTAGATGGACATATTATCTGTTGTGTAGTCCATAAACTTGGCCCTTGTATAACGTTCTATGTCATGTGAATCGTAGTCTCCCCAGCGTAGTTGCACATCAATCCAATACTTGTTACTTGCTTTCTGATCGAAGACATCCTTTGACTCAGAAACTAAGCTTGGTTTGGACATCTGCCACCTATGTGCAGCAAAAAGGAGGACATCTGCACAGGAACTGTTCATCTTGTAACTCTTCCTGGGATGTATCGTCTCTTTCTGTACTGTCTCAATCTCCAAGGCGTCCAACTCCTGATCCAAAACTTGGCAAAGATCCATCACAACACTTTCATGGATCTTCTGCCAAAGATGCGCACGGAAAATCTGGATCAGAGATATCTTCAGGGTCGGAATTTTCCCATGCATGAATATCCCTGTAAGATCTAGCTGAACCTGGAAACCAACATACACGTTTGCACGATTAATAGTTGGTGACCACCAAAGAGTAAATCTTCTATTGGGAATTTGATTGAGCCCAGAACGCTGTGCATTTGTCAGCTTCTTGTATTTCATTGACTCCTCAAAACCTGATGCCTTCTCCCAAAACAGACCCTCCCAAGTAGGGAAATATGTTCCTTTAAATAAGGTATGTTCCAGGATACCTTCTACACCACCAAGTGCTTGGATGACATCAGTTCTGTAGTTGTTTAGGTTCCATAGCTTTCCATCATGTCGCTGATGTGTCCACCAGAATGGGTTTTGTTTCAGCACTTGATACTGCTTAAAGTCTGTTCTCACCCTCCATCCTTTGTCGTACGCCAAAGTGTGGCGATCTTTTTGGAATAGAGTGTTGATACGAGGTATACCTCTATCCCATGAATCTTCAAGATCCTCAAGTGTTAAGCGTCTGTTCTGTGATTGTGCCTCCTGCCTCTTCAAAGCATACTCAGCCCAGACACGCTGTGAATCAATGAACTCACTCTCCCATGGCTGGATGTAGCGATACAAGTTAGGAATAAGCTGGTCCTCTTCATGACTCATACCACTTCGAAAATGTGTCACACCAACATCTGTCTGTTTGCTGTACCTCAGATCACTCTGTGGTATCAGAATGTGACCCATCGACAACATACCCAGACCTCCAATTTCCTTGGGTGTATAAAAGATAACTGGTGGAAATCTGCTAGGCATCTTTGAGTTCAGGCCAATCTTTATGCGAGTCTGTATCTTGTTTTCACATTTGACAAGCAGATCCAAGAGCTCCTGTGTATGAACAGTTGCTTCACGGAAATATGTCATGAGACCAATGAGAGCAGTGTTCCACTTGTTGACAATCTTGGTAAATGTTGTTGACCCTGATGACATAAGGATTTGCCTGACACGGTTCTCGAACACTTTCATGTGTTCGTCATCGACCCTCAGAAATGCAATAGCTGTCCTTTCCTTTGTCTGCTCATTCTGCAAATTCCATACTCCATCTTTAGTGTTGCTGAATGCCTCCTGAGTCATACGTATCTTTGGCAGTATACGGACCTCAAACCCAGACATGCTAAAAAGCAAGTTTGGATTATCCTTGCTGTACACGGAGACAAAGCTATTCTCCCATTCTAACGTCGTAATGCTCCTTGGGAGGCGGTTCTTCATATCCCAAAAGACACTTCTTCCAAGATTTACATCATGCTTCATGAGCCTCATTCTCGCATCTCTAGGCCAACATTTCTTGTTATTGTAACCGACCATGTTCTCATTATTAGGATCAGGATGCTCCGTCAAGTAACGCTGAATTAAATCGCGTGCTTCCTCATGAGTGAACCGGAACATTATATGAACCTTGTCAATATACCGAGAATACAGCCTGATGGGATGCCTTGTCTCAACTTTAGTGTCAGAATATGTAAGGAATTCATTTGGCATCTGAGGTGGCCCAGCAATCTCACTAGCTCGTGTTAAACCAAGAAGCAGGAGATCCAGCACCAGCCCATAGTATTGCACAACAAAAGATGCGAACTGAAGACCTCGAATAAGACCATAAGAATTTGTGTGACTCATATCCTTGTAAGACAACACAACATTGTTCTTTGCAGTGACATAATCAGCGATGTTATGGTCCAAGACCAACCGTAGAAGCCTGTTCAAGAGAGTCAGATCAATTTTTTCAAAGAACTTCTCAAATTTTGTCTGAAGCATCACAACACACTGCCCATCACTCGTGTCCCATATGTCCTGCAAATTATTTATACCTTGGCACCATTTGTAAACAAGTAGAGGTGGTGGTTCTGAATCAGCAGGCTTGACCCAATTAGGGAAAAGGTGCCGTTTGTCCCCCTCATACCACAAATACTGGTCAAGGTATGCATCAGTGATTTTCTCAAGAGGCTCAATTTCATATACCGGGATCAAGTAGCTATACAGATCCATAAATTCAATGCCAACTTCTTTAAAGGCACGCTGAGTAAGAAGATGTCGTTTTATCCTTGATAAAGCTTCATGTGGATTATCATATGCTTGTTCAATTAAACCCAGTTCCTCTCGTTGCAGTTGATTTAACCTTACCGCAACACTATAGGACTCCTTTAGCCTTTCCAATGCCAGTATAAGAAGTTTGGTATCATGCTTGTATGACAGTGGAGGAAAAGGAATTGGTGAGAACTTTCTTGATTCCAGCCAATGAACTGTTGTTGTATAAATAGCAACTGCTTCTTCAGGTGTCACATATGGCCCGTCTTTCAAGTAATTGTGCTGCCTCTCTTGTTCTGCCTTCAGCCACAAACGAGTTAACCTTCCAAGATTTTTGCGGCACACAGTCTTGTCAACTGTAGCACCACGCCTGATACGCTCACGATTGTAGTGAGCAACATTTGTCCACCAATCAGCCTTGGACTTCACATAACGAAGTATCATGTTCTCAATAGGAACCGGCAGGCCAGGGACCTTCCACGGGATATTTGCCTTCCAGCAGCGCCATGCCTCACTGAGATGCTGTAGTATAGTCCGGGCCTTGTTTTGCTTGATGCCCTCTGGCATAGCATCAAGGACATCGTGCATAACTGCAGCTCGAAGTTCCAGATCAAAGTGAGACTCAACGCGTTGCTTGGTTACTGTTTTAGCAACTCCTTTTGAATGGCGACCTTCAAACTGCCTGGCCAGCAAATTACCTAACCACCTTTCAAGCAAGGGCACAATACCACGAAGGAAAAACAGCCACACTCTCCACATTGGAGCCCAGAATCCACAGCCAGGTCCTTTCCCAACAGGACCAGTGTTAAAACGATAATATATCAAGTGCTTCAGATCTTTGCACATCCTAATTTGCCGCATCAGACGATACTTGTATCTGTACATACCGGTCAACTGACCAACATGAGAGAATATGTATTGCAAACCATCTGCCAACTGAAAGGCGTCCACATTTCCCAAGCGAAATTGGATGTTTGCATCAACAACCAGCTTAGTAAGTCGCAAAATCTCACGGCACAAGTGGAATGCATTTCCAAAACGAGATTTCTTCCTCTCTTTTGTTGTAAGAGTCTTCACAGGCTTCAGATTGAAATTGTAGTCTAAGTGAAGATAGTTAAGATTCTTCCTATGAATCAACAAGTTCAGCATGTTGTAGCCCTGCTTGCAGACTTGCAACCCTGCTTCTGCCCAGTCAAGCTCTGTAGTTTGAAAGAACTTTGTTGCTTGCAGTGAACGGAACAGATGTTTCTTCTTCTGTGCCTTAGGGGGCCTATGATGTAGCTCATTGAGCACATAGCACTTCAACAGCTTCTGGTAGCTCACTCGGACTTTAACTGGATATGCTGGTGGGCTGCAAAATAGATACGGATGCAATCATGAGAAAAAAAATGAACACAAAGAGAACTATGGAAAGGCACGTTAACACGTTACCGTACTCACCAGTGCTCTTTGAACCACTCAGATACAAGAGGAATATCTTCAGCACGGCGTGTTCTACCAGATCTCATGTTAAAAGGTTTTGGAGCAAAAAGTAATGAAATGCCAGCTGCTGTTGTATCAGTATAGAGTTGAGTTTCTTTCAAAAGAGGCTCTACACCATCAGGAAGGCAGAAGTCTTCTTCATCTTCATCTTCGTTTGCTTTCCTCTCCCGACGATCAACCTTGTTGGTTGAAGTGATCGGATTTATCAGAGGATCATAATAAAATGCAGGTAAATCTGGATCCTCTGTCTTGATATACATTATCATAGGAGTATGATAGACGCAAAGTTTTACTTTCCTTGGCCTGTTATTGTACAGGTGTGGAAACGCAATTCTGTATTCAGTCCTAAGTGGTTGGCGGATGATGAGTTTATTGATGTCATTAAATTCATTCCAGTCCTCATCCCCCTTCTCCATATCACGGTACAATGGCTCAAACTTCGGACCTCCTGCGATGGAAAATTTTTACCTTAGTGCCCGGGAAGAAAACCTATGCTGTAGAAGAAAGAAATGTACCAACATGTTTCCCTCTTTCGATAAAGCATAAGATTACATTGAAGAAATACAAGTTATGTTTGATCATGTGTACACAAAATCTTGCCAATAGTCAGATACCAGGTCAGATAAATTTTGATTTAACCATCGAAACAAAAGCTAAACAAAAGCTACAACTACTATGCTAATCATGTAGTGGTAAAGTTCTAAAACTTACTATAGTGAACAATAAAATGGCTTGCAAAAGGAAAGGCGATTGTTATTACCTGGGATGCACATATTAAGTGCTTTGGCAGTAAAGAAAGACTCCATGTCAAACAAATAGAAGTAATTCCGATCAATCAAGTCTGACAAAAGTTGGCCAGCAAGGCGATAGAGTGTTGCCATTATGGGAAGACTTAGATGCCACTTCCTGTAGCTGGGGCCATTTATAAGCTTAGTCTTCACAAGAGGCTTGTGATCATAAAACCATTTATACACGGCTCCATCTTCCTCTGGGTCTAACTCCAATTGTATAGCCTCCAGCGGTTCGACATCCAACAAATTATCAGCATAATCCAGCGGAGGTTCCTCATCATCAAATGGAGGAAAACGCATTCTTTTGAAATGCCGCCTATCTCTCTTCTCCCTTCGCATCATGATCCACATTGAACCCCACTGTCGAAAGCACATGATAAGAGACATTTTAAGCATAAAAGGGAAGCAAAAGGATACAGAATGGAAAAAATGAAAGAAGAATGAAGTCTTGATCATCACCTGTGCCAAGTAAATGGGCTCAACTACCCATGGAATCTCGTTTACGAAGGTTATGGCACCAGTGATATGATATAAGATCTTCACATGACGAACCTGAAACCAAGAGTTGTATTATTCTGTGGCCACGGAACTGGTAATCTCAGCAACAATAAGATTATCAATGTTCTTATCTAAAACAGTCGCAGTTAAAGGATGTACCTGTTCCCAGGGCATCGGCATATTCTCCAGAAGTTTGTAAACAGCATGAGGCACAAATTTGAGTGCTCCAAGATATACACGCTTGTCATGCCTGTACTTCTTTGAAGACATGTCCCCATGGTCCCTGTTCAACAAGACAAAGTTGCATAAATTGGCTGAAACGCGAACAGGATCTCCAATCTAGATCACGGGAAGGTCCTAATTTTGATTGTGTTGTACAGTTTACAAAATGTAAGTACTAATAAAATCTCCATTCTTCAAGTCATCATGAACTCATTCTTAGTTGTGGTTTGCATATTTGGCCATGTATATGTTCAGAAAGAATGGCCAAGTATATGTTCACAACAGAAAGAATGTATATGTTGAGAACATAAAGAAGGAAGAATGCTGAATCTTGAATCTCAAATTAATTCATCGGTTACACAAGTCCAAGCATTTACCACAACATAAACTGCAAATAACTAGAAATATAACCTCATGTTTCCCAAAGAGGGAAACAAATAAACAAGCAAAGAAAACCAACACACCCAAATAAGGGAGCAGATTAGCTGCATGACACTACCTAAAGCAACCAGAAACATGTACTGACCATCCCCCGAAGCTTATGATCACATACTATGTCACCAACCAGACCCCAAAATACAACAAAGCGTCACCACATCAAGAGCTAAAGCAACTAGTAAATAAAAAGAACAGAACTATAGCATCAGCATATCTAGAATCCTGACTCACAAAATTTTGACTTGAAGCAACTAGCAAATTAAAACATTCACCACATCTAGCACATGAAAATATCAAAAATATCAAAACTCCTGATACCTAGAATTAGAGTTGGAGACCGCAACATTTTGCCTGATTGGAATCACAGATCATAAGCAGAAAATAGCAACAAGCACATGATGCCGAGCAGATAGTAACACATGTAAATCCCAATCTAAACACTACAGGATCACAGTGATAACCATAAATTCCACACATAACATAAAAGTCTATGCTCGCGCCACAAGTAAGGTCAATCGAGACGCCAATCAAACCCATGACATAAGTTCGAAGCTACAAGCAGCTACGGTACGACCCAATACCCTAGGCATCACAGCCGGACATGAGCACGAAAGCACCAAAACTTAGCGACAAGCATATGGGGAAGCTCCAAACATCCTGAGGCGGTACGGATCTGGAGGTTACCTGATGATTTTCCGGACGTGCTCGGGGGGCATGTCCTCCTTCTGCGCCTCCACGAAGCCGAACTTGCGCTTGTCGCCGTAGCGCTTCGAGTTCAGCTGGTGCCACTTGCGGGCCTTCTCCACGAGTTGCGCCTCCAGCTCCGCGGGCGTCAGCGGCTGGACGCCCTGCGGCGGCGCCGCGGCCGGCGGGGGCGGGGGAAGGGCCGCGCCGGTCGTGCCCGGGGGAGGCGGCGCGGCCGCCATCGGCGGCGGCGGTGGCGCGCCGTTCCACATCGGCGGCGATGTGTGCGCCTACCGCTGCTGCTGCTAGGGTTTAAGTCTCGAGTGAGTCGGGTGGGGTTCGACTTCGAGAGGGGTCGGGATTAAAATGGAGGAGAAAAAGAAGAGGGGGAGGGGAGGGGTGGGAGAGAGAAACCGATAGAGTAGGATGGCTCGGCGGACTTTATAGGTGGGGCTTGGCTGCAGGCTATGGCGGTGAAGCGGGGAGATTTGAGCCGACTTTGGTGAATTTGGGCCGGGCCTTGTTTCCTAAGTCGGCTGTGTGCAGTACATGATTGGCTAAGCGGGCCCTTACTGTTCCCTCTTTTTTTGAAAAAAGAAACACCCAAACGGACTTCTCATATCTGGATTTCATTAGGGAAAACAAACCGTAGAAGGCAGGAACAGCTGGCCCTGCTAATTACAGACCACGCGCCTGCAAAAAAATTAAAAAAAACAAAAGTCTTGAAAGCCTTTATCTCCACGGCAACCCCAGCCACCTCGAGTTTGACACTATTCATGACCAGCCTCCGGACAAAAAGAGGACACCAAGCAAGCTTCCGAACCTGGACGAGGCCCAATTACACGGTGGCTCTAATGACAGCAATAGAAGTCCTCCCCAGAGGATGGAACAAAAACTACCGGGCAACGCCCCCAAACTCGCTAGTGCCATGGCCCAGCGTCGTCGATCCAAACTAGCCACGCTGATGACCTAGGCCAAACCACCAAGCTCACCCTCCAGCATGTAGGTCGTCATCGACGGAACGAAACACAAATCTTAAAACTTATGTTGCCAACACTGCTATCCGAGATGGCTGAAACGTTGGATGCCAACTAACTCTGACCAAAGGGGCTCCAAATCTAGTTAACCAGACCAACAGACTTCCAACCTCACAAGTCCCACGCCTACGCCGGAGGGAGTGCCACTGCGACGGGGAAGAAACCGGAGGGACCTTATTCAGACGCAGCAGCGCCTCCACTGCCAGAGCATCGCCCCTCGAAAACGAACCACCATAGAAAGGGGACCTAACTCCACAGATCAGGGCTCCTCGGTCTCCCAACGCTCGAGTAGGTGCGGGAGGCGCGAGAGAACGGCAATCACGCCGACGGGGAGGAGAAAACAAGAAAGCTCATGTTTGTGAATGGGTTGGAAAGGAACCGTCAGTCCTGTACACCACGATTTACTGTTCCTTTTTCCTTTTTCTCTCTAGTGACTTTCCAATAATACGTTTTGTCTTCCATTGATGTTATTTTACATTTTGTGTAAAAGGATATACTATTTTTGGTGGGGAAAACATACTTAAGGAGTTGACCTAATATGAAATACTCTTCACTCCATAAAAAGACTATATAAATACTTCCACAGTATGAAGTTTCCATAAAAGCTTTATCAACCTGAAGAGTCGAAGTTGTAAGTTCAGAGTATAATTTCTTAATGAGTAGTTGGAATTTAACTCCAAGCATTAACCTCCAATCAGGAAAAGAAGTTCAAAAAACTCCCAAGCGTTAACCTTCTATGAAAATGTGAGGGACTTAGGCGCTACACCAGTTTGGCAATTGCTCTATTTGCCATAATTTAGGTGAAATGTGTTAGTCTTTTCTTGTTGAATCCCTTCTAGATACTTGTTTGGCTTGTTATTTTTTAAGCTACTTGCAAACAGATATATTGTTGCATTCCGGAACATGTGAAGGGAAATAATAGGATATCCAAAACAGAGAATACGGCTAACTTTAGTCTGATTTACCAACCAAAATAATATGTTTCCATGGTCTCTTTATCATGATGGCTCGAGTGATGTTCCGAAACCACGCGGTTTGATGTTGGTATTGGTATTTTATGGGTTTATTCCAACATTAATGGCAACCGAGATCACATCCAGCTACACATCAAACTACAGGTGAGCTACGTCTAGCTTGGATTGATTTCCCAATGACTAGGGCCCTGTTTGTTTACGCTTTTTTTAGCTTCTGGACTTTGGCTTAAAAGCAGGTAAATAGGTGCTTAAAAGTTGTTTCAGGCTTTTCGAAGCCAAAAGCCAAAAGCAGGTAAATAGGTGCTTTTCTGGCTTCGAAGCCAAAGTCCAAAAAGCCAAAAGCCTGCTAAACAAACAGACCCTAAGAAATCATGCATGGCAAAGAGAAAAACAATCATCTTTTCTTGTACAAACTAGTTCGATTGAGCTTCTGAAGACGTGAAGCTAGGAGATTCTTATCATCAGGTACGATAAAGGATCACTTCAACCATTTTCACCTCACTTATTCATTTTATTTATCGTCATTTGGTTGTCGTTACGTGACCAGTTCCATGTCGTGTTTCTTGAAAGCTGCAGGTCATTGCGTTAGCAAAATGTTAAATTTCAACTGAATTTTTACTATTAGTGAACTTAGTTCGACAATTGTATACAGTTACTAGATCAGGTGAGCGTGTGTCGCTACGCTCGTGGTGCCCAGTGGCTTGGCTGATCTGTTGTGTTGGTGGCCATTTTGGGTTCATGTTTAGTTGTTTGGCTTATGCATAGACAATTGGGTGGCCCGTTCTGTCCATGAGTAGCTAGCACCCAAATGATAAAACTCCATAGAGAGAAGCATTCTAAACACACACGAAGCCCACCTAAAAGAAGCTAAGAAGAAAACATGGCTGAAACTTTTAACCAAGAAACCAGTGGTGAACAGGAAGAAGGAAAAGAAAATAGCAGCTGAAGCATACATATATATGCAAATATCATCAGCAACGGAGAAGGCGAGGAAAAGCCTCACCCGACAGGTCGGGCCCTCCACTATGCCACAGTGACGTGTGCAACATCATCAGTGCATTTTCCTCCCCAAACATAACAGAGCATATTTTTCCTTGCCAAATTAGTAACCCAGCGATGTTTTCTTAAAAGCCCTCGTAAACCACCCGGGGAATAGGCCAGGCAACAAACAGACATGGACCTTAACGTAAGAAGATTAGACGCAGCGAATAGAATGAAAGGCCCAACAACAAACGACAATAGATAGGCCCACACATACAGAAAACAACAACTTTGTTGCCACGAATGTCCCCCTCCACAACCCAACATAAGAGGCACGCACACACCACCTCAAGGAGCACTAGGAGCAGAACTTACCAGCGTAGGTGCTAGAACCCCATATTCGCTTATGCGAGACCGAAGAAAAGGCAGGTCCACCGACATCCACTCATGATCATATATAGGCGTTACCTATCAAAGCCAATGGACTGTTGCTTTCCTGATAGATTGGATATTTGCATCAGTATGTAACCAGCATACACTTTTTTACTGAATTAGCTATTTTGGTTACATGAGATTTTTACTCACAGCTAATTAGGACATCGTGGCATTAAGTTGTTCAAAATTTGGAATGATTCATGTACGACATACCATCTAGTGAATTTGGTCATAATGCAAAGTAGCCCTTGCCAAAGGGAAGAGCTAAGGCCATGCTTAGAAGTTAAACCCTGCGAAATCCAGGAATGTAATGAGCATGAAAGTCGAACCTATAATGGTAAATTCATAATGAGGCCAAAAGGCCCTAACTTCCTCCAATTCAACTATCATTCCGAGGGAGAATGCAAACCAGGAAAATTGAGTGAACAGATTTCACGTCCCAGCCATGAAAATCGATTGAACTGAACCAACGTTCCGAAACATAGAGGAGGCACAGATTATCGAGTAAAATCGACACTAACGTCTAACTTAAATGAACACTATGTAGGTAGACATTTTATCAACCAGGCACCACGCATTCAAACCAATACTGCAATACAACAGTTCCATTACCGCACTGTCCATGTCAAGATCAGACTGGACGACTCGTACCCAGAATGCACCATGTGGGGACCAGGTTGGTGAGGATGAAGAGCAGGTAGCCGCTAGTGCCGATGACGAGCGCGCGCCTAGCACCTAGCCAACTCACCATCGGCGACGCCACCACCAAGAAGAGCGAAACGGTGCCTAGGTCGCCCTCCTGCAGCATGGAGAATGCCTATCATGAAGGGCCGAATTAACTAAGCCAAGCGAGATTAGCACGACGAAGGGGTGAGGGATATGCCTGTATGGTGCTGACGGTGCTCTGGAGGTTCTGGGCGGCTTTGTAGGCAGAGAAGACGAAGAGGAATGCGGCGGAGAGGAGGTGCACGTCGGCGGGGGTGTGGGGAGGAGTGACAAGGCGGTGGCCTCCTCGTCGTGTCAGGCGTTCATACCGAAAGGCTTCTAGAAGCAGCGTGTGATGAGGTCTCGGACACGCGCGCGAGTGGCGTGAGGAGAAGATTCTAGAATGTTTTGTACTCGGGGGTTCCTTTCGCAAGAACAATAGGAGGAGAAAGTGACGACGACGGCGGGCGCGGTAAATCTGGGTTGGTCGATGGATAGCAAGGAAACAGCAGCCGAGCAGGCCGCCATCACTCCACGACCACCGTAGAACAAGATTCAGTCGAACGGAGCACAGCGGTGGTGGAGAAGGCACTGAAGGGCGGCAGCGCGAGGCCTGTGTCCCGGAGGCGACGGCAACGCCGCACTCAGCACTCGACCACGAGCCCCAACAAACCAGGTAACGCCGATTTTGTTGCCACAGGGCACGTCGCCACCCACGATGAGCCGTCCAGTAACCGACCATCGCACGCAACCCAACCCAGAGGCGTAGACGCGCGTCCCCACGTTGATCCCAGCCATCCGTCCGAGATTGGACGTAGTGGAATGCCCGGTGAACAAGGTGGCGCAGAGGCAATTAGTTACATTTCCATTGAGTTGGTACAAGAAGCATATGTTGTTCATTACTTTGACTTGTGCTTGCCATACCCAAAATTCGATTAAAAAATCAATGTTATCCATGCAAGCAAAAGCATAGGATTTCCAAAAGGCGATCTTAGAGACTAAGAGCCTGTTTAGTTGGGCTGTGGCTGTTGACAAAGCTGCTGTTGGCTGGCTATCTGAAAAAGCTGCTGTGGCTGTGAAAAAGTAAACATATAGCTTTTGATTGATCCAAATCATCTACAACATTTTGAAAAATGAGCACTGAAGTTTCAACACATTGCAAAAAGCTGGCAGAAGGCAGCTTTTTGACAGAGTATAGCAACTACGCCGTATATATGTATATTTTTCCTTTTATTTACACTTATAGATGGCCGTATTTTCGTACGAGCTTTTGGAGTACATGTCCTAACATTTCATACATCCATCTTATTTTTAACATATTTTTTGGTGCACGAATGTCTTTTCAAAATCACACAACGGGTTGCATTTTGGATTAGCCAATTGTACACTCGTGGTTGCAAGGAAATGGTAAAAAACATGACATTGGTTAACTCACGTACTATAACATATGAGTATATGATATAATATTGCTAACGTAGAGGAGAGAAAGTCAGGAGAGAGAATAAAATCGACTCTTCGTGAGTTCAAGCTCATGTGCCGATCTCATGCATTTGTACAATGCTATTTATCTGTGCCGAGTCTTCGCATAATGACTGGTTAAGAGACAACTTATTGAGTTTATGTCTTGAGAAAAATCTTTACCAATATAAAAAACACGAATTAGGGTGGGTCTTTTTTTATCTCACCATCCAAAAAAATTTCTCCTAATTTATTAATTATCAGGCTATTCACAAAGTAAGGTCATCCCCTAATCAGTCTCATATTAGTTATACTATTAATCCCTTCAATAACACACTTTTTCACATTTGACTTTTATTTTCTCCGCTCCTTGCATACCAGATGCATCTTTCCATATCCGGTGGGATGAACTTGTGTGGCATTATGCATCTCTTTCATCCCTTAGCCATAATGGTTACAGTCCCCAAGAATTGAGCGACTCACAAAAAATTTATCACAAATTTTAATCTTAAATGGGAGGTTGAAGATTCAGCGGGGTTCACTTTTTAAGTTAGAATAACAATTTCTCTTATTTATTATTGGACTTTAATGGATAGATTTTAATTATGTCTAACCGTGCTATGATAAAGTCCATTAGATTTTAATTAATTAGATTTTAGTTATGTGTAATGGTTAGATTTTAATTATGTCTCAATGCTTTAATGATAAAGTTATGTGCTTCCATCACGACAGATTACATGTATGTGCGGTCAATTTGTGGCCCAACCCGATTGGCCCGAGCTCGGGCTAAGATTTCAGCCCGAAAGCACAAAATCAGTCTAAAGAGTTAAAAATAATAATATTCTTATTTGTATTATAATTAAAATAATACTACTTAAATAAAAAATTATTAATTTAGTATTTTTTAATTTAGAAAAGGAATTTTAATACATTTCGCCCCGGGCTGGGTTCAAGTTTGGTGGTCGAGCTTTTTTAAGCTCGGTCTGGCTCGAATGTATGATCTGTTTTACGCTTATCGACACGTACGTTGCACGTACGATTAGTTAAACATGACCGCATAAACGAAACAAGTGGATCATTTTTCTACGGATTAAATAAAGCTATAGTTAACCGCGATGCTTAGCACAACTATGGGAGATTAGGAGCTAGTGAGATCAGCACGGCGAGATTAGATTCCAAATACTGAACGGGGGAGTTAAAAAAAATACTGTTCATCCAATGGGGACTAAAATAAACAAAACTAGGGGCCTCTTTCGCAATTCCCACCACCACCACCATCACCGCCCCCACTCCCAGATCCACCCGGCCGCCGTCGTCGTCGTCTTTCCTCCCCCGCCCCGCGGCGACCTGATCCCCCGCGGCGAGCCTGGCCCTGGATTCCGTCGAGAAGATCGTCGAGGACTTCGCCATGGACCTCTCCATCAACCCCTTCTCCTCCGGCACCCGGCTCCGGTGAGTCTCGGATCACACCCATCCACCCCCTCCTCGCTTCCCTCTGATCCGTGCCTCGTGTAACCCAGCGCGTGTCGTCTCTGCAGGGACATGATACGGGCGATACGCGCGTCCAAGACGGCGGCGGAGGAGCGGGCCGTGGTGCGGCGGGAGTGCGCGGCGATACGGGCGGCCATCAGCGAGGGCGACCAGGACTACCGGCACCGCAACATGGCCAAGCTCATGTTCATCCACATGCTCGGGTATCCCACCCACTTTGGCCAGATGGAGTGCCTCAAGCTCATCGCCGCCGCGGGGTTCCCGGAGAAGCGCATCGGTTACCTCGGCCTCACGCTGCTCCTGGACGAGCGGCAGGAGGTCCTCATGCTCGTCACCAACTCCCTCAAACAGTATCCGCCCCGCACCCTATGCTTACACTATGCGTTTGCCGCTGCTGTTTATGTGCTGTTGTTTTATTTTGAGAATGCTATGCTGAGCTTTTGAGTAATTGGCAGTACTTAACGTGGGCAGAGATCTTAACCACTCGAACCAGTTCATTGTGGGGCTTGCACTCTGCGCCCTGGGGAACATTTGTTCTGCTGAAATGGCACGCGATCTGGCGCCTGAGGTAGAGAGGCTGCTGCAAACTAGGGAACCGAATACGAAGAAGAAGGTACTCATTTTAGCATGATGATTTGGTCCCTACTGAAGACTGTTTTGAGCACTATGGCATTTTCTCCATTCGAGAGTATTGTTCTTCTGCTTCTACAGATGAAAGAGTTATTATTTTTATGCTTCAAGCATTGCGATTATCATTCCATCATTTACCCTAGCATAAGAATTGTAAAAGTGTATTACGATAACATGCACTTTGTATTTTAGCACCAGTAAATTTGCACTTAAGCAACCATTGTGTACTTTTTGGGTGCTCTGCTCAATCAAAGTTTACACTCTGAGCATTTCTTTTGCTTGTCAGTCACACCATGCACGTGTATTTTTCGTATTTGGTTAGTTTGAAATATGTGTTGTGGTGAACTATTATTGATTGTATATCACTCCTGTTTTGTAGGCTGCCTTGTGCTCTATAAGGATTGTAAGAAAAGTTCCAGATTTGGCAGAGAACTTCATGGGTTCTGCTGCATCATTACTCAAGGAAAAACATCACGGGGTTCTGATATCTGTTGTTCAGCTCTGCACAGAACTCTGTAAAGCAAGCAAAGAGGCATTGGAGTACTTGAGGAAGGTACAGTGCTCTTGTATGGACCACATTGGGAGACCATTAACATCGCTTCCAGTCCCTGCTCCTTCAGATCATTCATTTAGTGATAAATTGGCACAAACATTATTTTACATCACTGCTATGATAGTGTGACCATTGTTTTGTATGTAACATTTGTTCCCAATGTTGTCTTCATCAAAAGCAGCAAAAAAGTTCCTATGTTCTGCCTGATAGCTATATTCATAAACTTTCTTGTTAGGTTATACCAACAGGATTGTTGCTAATGTTCATATACATATTTGCAGTGATAGTTGTTCTGACAAAATCTTGCTGTTGCAGAACTGCATTGAAGGTTTGGTCCGAATACTGAGAGATGTGTCCAACAGTTCATATGCTCCTGAATATGACATTGCTGGCATTACGGATCCATTCTTGCATATCCGAGTGCTTAGACTCATGCGGACATTGGGTCAAGGAGATGCGGATTGCAGTGAGTATGTGAATGATATTCTTGCCCAGGTGATTTGTTCATCTTTGGTTTTACATGCAAAGCAAAATCTCCACTCAAAGCACATACACTCATCAATAGAACTAGATTATTGATTATTGCAAGGTACACATTAGAGCAGTATTCACACGCTGTATAGCAAAATGAACTCCCTCTTTTAGTGGCACTAGTCCTAGTAATTTATAGGTTTTGTTGAGTGCACTGTAATATTCTTCCATTTAGATCTTGCTTGGAGTACTATTACACTTGGATTTTAGAACCTGTGTGATTTGATTATATGAATGTTTTTCTCTCTGTTGAGTTATTTTTCAGTAACATGTTTCTTGGTTATCCTTTGCACTGGGCACTTCTGTGTATCTTATGGCAGATTGTTCATAGTTAACACTTAAATTGCATTTCCAGGTTGCAACGAAAACTGAGTCAAACAAGAATGCTGGAAATGCTATTTTATATGAGTGTGTTGAGACCATAATGGGCATTGAAGCTACTAGTGGTTTACGTGTGCTGGCGATCAATATCCTAGGTAGATTCTTGTCCAACCGTGATAACAACATAAGGTAAATTTTCTGCTCTTGGACAACTGATGCACATTAACCAAAGAGGTTAAAATATGTTTTTTTCCCCTGTTTATGTAGTTTTATGGGTAAGTTTATTGATCCTTTGTTCCGACTTATTCCTGTAGTATAAGCGTAATTCCAACAACCATTACTTACAGGTGATTATGAATAGGATTGTTCTCGAATAACAGGAATGGATGGAATACTTGCATTATTGAGTTGTTTTTTTACTATATATTAAAATATTCCTCCATCTCTTGTAAATATAATACATACTGTGCCTACTGTGTTTTCAGATACGTTGCTCTGAATATGCTAATGAAGGCCATGGCAGTAGACACACAAGCAGTGCAGAGGCACAGAGCGACAATATTAGAGTGTGTCAAGGTAACCAAGTATACAGTTATCCCGTATAATATGCTTTAGGTTTATTCTCTTTCTTCTGGGGAAGTAAAAAATGCTCATGCATGTACAACTTGTTGGTAAACTTCACCCATGGTAGTTTCCTGTGACGATGATTTTTTTCATTTCTGCATTCTTGAGGATAATTAGACATAACTAGTGCTTAGTGACATAAGCAGATTCTCTTACTTTCCTGCATTTCTCCTCAAGTTAAAAGTCAAATTCGTTATGAATATTCACTCCTTTTGTTCTTCTCTGTATCTCTTCCTTAAGTAACATGTCAAACAAGACAATAACGAGTACCATATTCTTTTCTCCTCAATTAGAAGAACTATTTGTAGTAAGCGATTGTGTATATTATCCTTCTGACAACAAAAAAACTTCCTTAGCATAATCGAAACTTTTTGCATATCACATATGCACTTTCAGGATGCAGATGTCTCTATTCGCAAAAGGGCCCTTGAACTTGTTTACCTACTTGTCAATGATGCCAATGTAAAGCCTTTGACTAAGGAGCTTGTTGATTACCTAGAAGTAAGTGATCAGGACTTCAAGGAAGACCTTACGGCTAAGATATGCTCAATTGTTGAAAAGTAAGTTTGTCGCAATTATATCTTAAGCTATATCATACGCATTAAATATGTGTCTAGATACAACTCTCTGAGTGGCTTGTATCTTAATGTTGTATCTAAACAAGTTGTCATTTAATACATTTTGTGAGGAGAAAAAGCATAACTTGTCTTGGGTTCTGCGCTAAGAGCCGTATCAAGATTAGGATACGATATATCTCTCTTTCCTCCTTAACTAAGCCTCCACATCACCATTTTTCTTAGGTGGCTTTAAGATACAGTACACGGTGGAGCACTAGGACTGCCCTAAGATTCATGGAAAAAAGTAATTCATTTATCATTTCTACTGGCATTCAGAAGAACATCTGATTGCATATTCCTTAGTTGCTCCAAAGATTGCTTTTACACCATCTGTTGTTACATGTATATTGAAACATAATTGACAGACAATAAAGGTTGCTCACCTTGTGAAATAAACGATGGAATTTCCTTGTTGTACAGTATTTTGTTCTCCACTCAGAGGGAGACGATGGAAGTAGAAATAAGGGAATACGAATTTGGTTAACAAAAGGGCACAGTTGCTTCGCTTTCATTTCACATTAGGCCTTTTCTTATCATCTCCTCTTTCTTCTTGCTTGTTAGAATGAAGCAAAAGGCTAAAGAATGGTTGCCTCAGGAGAATATCACCAAGTCCGCTTAATTCTGGATTGTCTTAGAATATAATTTCAGTGAACTTTATTTCGCTTCATGTTCTTTAACAGGCTGTATCATCAGTTTGCTAGTTTACAAATTTGGCTTTTGGTGACGTTTATGCCTTTTGTTCCATTTTGAAAATCACATGAATCTGCTATTCAATCTTTTACACCCCCTACTACTGCAACACATGTGAATTATCAACTCATTTTAGATTCATATCTGTGCTTGATGAAATGTTTACAGTTTTCCGCTGGCTTTGATTATCTTTTATATAACATTTTTGTTTGTCTTCTGTTGATTTATGCCTTTTTTTCCTCCTGTTGATTTACGTGATATTAACAGTTTGGTAATTCTTATAGGTTTTCCCAAGATAAGCTATGGTACTTAGACCAGATGTTCAAGGTTTTATCTCTGGTATGTAGACAAGTACAACTATGAACCATTCTTATCTTGCATGGGGCCAATAAGGAATAACCAAATTTATGTTATACCCTTCTATATCCACAGGCTGGAAATTTTGTGAAGGATGATGTATGGCATGCTCTTATAGTTCTGATAAGCAACACATCTGAACTTCAAGGATACTCAGTCAGATCATTATACAAGGCATTGCAAGCATGTGGTGAACAGGTATGGAGCAATCTTTTTAAACTATGTGATTGAGTTGCATCCTATCTGACGTGCATCTCTTCTATCTTGAATTGTTTAGGAAAGTTTAGTCAGGGCAGCTGTTTGGTGCATTGGTGAATATGGTGAGATGCTGGTCAACAATATTAGTATGCTAGATGTGGAGGAACCAATCACTGTGAGTTAAAATTCTTGCCATCCATCCTTGTTGGCTGATACACTTTCTGCCAGGAAGTCACTACTCACTAGGCAATGAGAATTTTATTTTGTAGCATTACATATTTTTTGTTACTTTCTTCAAAAACTGTGCATCCATTGTGTTTGAACTGCTCTGAATTTAGTCCATATTTAAAGCTGATAAGGGATAGCTCTTGGATCTACTTATTTGTTTCTCACATCCTCATGTTGCAATTACCTATATTTGCTGTAACGGTTATCACCAGGCAAGCTACATGATCATTCATTTAGCCACACATCTGCATAGATGCTTCACTGCTGAATTATGGCTTTTTAGAGCATCTCAGTTCAGGTCATTCGTTCTATGCTCTTCCAGTGCATGTTATCATTTCTCTGCATGTATTTCACTCAATAGCATCGCTCTTCAGTTTTACTATTGTCAAACGGATTGGCCAATGGCTGAACTTGTTCAGGTAACAGAATCTGATGCTGTGGATGCTGTAGAGCTAGCTCTTAAACGCTACTCTGTAGATGTTACAACACGGGCTATGTGTCTTGTTGCTCTTTTGAAGCTTTCCTCCCGATTTCCACCAACCTCAGAGTAAGTTACCACTCAGCTCGACGTTGCATTATTGTCGGATAACCAACAAAATGACACAAATGTGCATTGCATTCTAGCAAGAACTATGTGATTATTTCAGTTGACTTGTTTTACTGGTTTCTTGATTGACCTGAGGTTTGTTGTAAATGATACCATCATGCCAGCTATGGTCGTAGGATCATAATTTTCCAATTCTCATGTCCATATTGCACTTGCACATGCACATGAACTACCTGTGCTTACCGATTATACAAGCTTTCTATGAAAAAAAGCAATTTTATGGCAAATATTAAGTTGAAAATTTCACATTAATAGTTTGTTAGCTTACATTGTCAACCCTTTTGTTGAATAATCACGGTTCACCGAATTTCTTGTGAACTGGTTCTTTTTTCATGAACCTATTAAATAAAAACTAAGTGTGGATGAGGCAATTACCATACTTTGATATACCATTCATTCTTCATTGGACCTCACCTTTGTTTACATACATACTACAATATTAACACTGGAGCTTCAACCTTGCTCCTAATGGAAAATAAGCGTGATATGTAGCCATATCAAATTTCAGTTCATGTTACCTTTTTTTGTATGCCTTGGAGTAGGTATTCTTGTTTAACAATATCTTTATGTGGTTTTTTGTTATCTATTGCAAGTAATTTTGCGATTCATCATCCTTTTATGTTATTGTGTTGCCAGGAGGATACAAGAAATAATTGTGCAGAATAAAGGGAATACTGTGCTTGAACTACAGCAAAGGTCAATTGAATTCAATTCCATTATACAAAGACATCAGTCTATAAAGTGGGTAACAGCTTTTAGCCATTATTGTGGAAATTTTCACTGGTATCAGTTTTTTTAATTAATCTTGATAATGCTGGTGTGTGTGCAGATCATCTTTGCTTGAGCGGATGCCTGTATTGGATGAAGCTAGTTATTTGGTGAAGAGAGCCACTTCTTCACAAGCAACTGTTTCATTAACTAAATCTGCTCCAGCAGCCACTTCTGGAGGCTCACTTAAGCTTCCAAATGGTGTAGCAAAACCACCACCAGCTCCGTTAGCTGATTTGCTTGATTTAAGTTCTGACGATGCTCCAGCGACTACTTCTGCCCCTACTACAGCGCCTAATGATTTCCTGCAGGATCTTCTGGGCATTGGCTTGACTGATTCATCTACTGCAGGTTTTTATTCTTTACTTTTTTCCTTCACATAGATTTGATTCAGTTGCTTCTCTTTTAGCACAAATGAAGTAAGTGATGCTTTATCACCTGTTTAGTGATTCTGGGTTCTCATATTTGATACTGATTTAGGTTAGTGATGCATGTTTGATGAGGGATTAAGCTTACATGAATAGTGTCTTGTTTAGGCAGCTCAATATTATAGCAGTTCGAAGCTAGTTTGAGCTCTCCTGAACAGTCCCTCATGTTGATTCCTTGGTTATTCATTTGTATATTTGCAGTGTACATTGCTGGTCTGTGTCTTGCTTATGACTTTTATTTCTGGTTTATGTTAAGGTGGAGCTCCATCTGCAAGTACGACCATTCTGATGGATCTTCTAATGATTGGTTCATCTCCTGTAAAAAATAGCCCACCAACAGCATTCAACTTTAGCTCTCCTGGCCAAGGTAAAGTTATTGTATTGATAATATTTTCATCTTTTCCCCCTATTTGTCATCCATGCTTAGTTATCTTGCACCATGCAGCAGTGGCTAAACCTGCTCCTGTTGCACCTCAAGTTGTGGATCTTCTCGATGGTTTGTCCTCAAGTACTCTTCCAGGTTCGCTCGTATCACTTGATTATCTAGTAGCATTCTTAATCATTATGAAATTAACCGTTACTCTGCTTGCTTGCTCACCAGATGAGAGTACAGCTTACCCGTCAATCACAGCTTTTCAGAGTGCAACTTTGAAGATCACCTTCAATTTTGAAAAGCAGCCTGGTAAACCTCAGGAGACTACAGTGCATGCCAGCTTTACAAATTTGACATCTTCTACATTCACAGATTTCATCTTTCAGGCAGCTGTACCAAAGGTAATACCTACAAAAGTTCGAACTGTTGTTTCTATGATAACCTCTGATACTCATACTCCGTTTCCATCAATGGAGCTTTTGATAACGAAAATACCACACTGAAAATTAAGCACAACTATTATTTTTCTGGTTTAGTTTCTGAGTGAAATCTACAATTATTTAATGTGATTTTTGTTGGGTCATTTACCTTTTCTTTTTGCCGATGAAGTTTTAATACTAGTATTTCATCATAAAAACAAAATACTTCATTATCTACTGTCAACTTCCCAAACACCATCATCATAGTTGATGTGTAGTTCAGTTTTCTTTTGGGTTGCTTCAAGATCATTAGTTAAAATGTGCAATAACAATTGTGTGCAATGGCAAGGTGCTGACAAGATGCTTTTAATTGTTTGGGTATTTGATATCAAAATTTAGACAATGTTGTAGTTTGCTTTAATGGTTAGATGGTTTTAATTGTTTGGGTATTTGATGTTGGAATTTAGATAATGTTGTAGTTTGCTTTAGTGGTTATTTAACTTACCAAATACTACAGATTGATAGTTCATTTCTCTGTCCAAATCTACATTTCAGTTCATCCAGTTGCGTTTGGACCCAGCTAGCAGCAGCACTCTTCCACCCGGTGGAAATGGTTCAGTTACACAAAGCCTCAGTGTCACTAATAATCAACATGGACAGGTATTTCAAGATATGCCCTTTAGAAGGGATCATGGAGTTTTTTCATGGTTTTCTTTTACTTTACTGCTATTCTTTGAAAGAGCCTGTGTAACCATCACATGGGTAGTTATCAGTTGGAATATTGTCATTTCTTCATACTTCTGTTTCTGTGTGATCCATAAGTACCTTGCTTTTCTCCTGTTTGTTGGACACTTGCTAATTCTACTTCATTACATTAGCATGCGTGATGTATCATCACTGTTCAGTAAATTTTTTTGTTGTTCTCTGACGCGCCAGTGTGCCACTCAGTTCTATCTTCCATATTGGTTGGTGTCTCTGGAATTGGTTTGGTTATCTGTACACAGTCCAATGCTTCTTGCAGTGACATGCAAGCAACCCATTACTGAAGCTTCCTATAGTCAGCCCTACCATCTTTTATATAGATGTTTAATGCAAAAACAGGGCCCCTGAGACATTGAGAATTCTGGTGTAGATTTGGATTATGTTGCAAATTTGTGGTTCTGTTTTGTTTCTTTCAATTCCAATACCTGATTTTGAATTGTTTACTGTACAGAAACCACTTGCGATGCGTATCCGGATCTCTTACAAAGTGAATGGTGAGGACAGGCTCGAACAAGGGCAAATCAGCAATTTTCCTGCTGGATTGTAGTGCCACCTGTGTCTATAATGTTGTGATAGCTCTTTCAATGTGTTGCTCCCAAAGGCGAGTTTTCTTTTCTAGCTCTTCACCATTTCTCTCCCTTTTGCTTGCCTATTAGTGAGCTATGTACACCACTAGTTGGTTTCGGCCATTTATTCTTACCTATAGTGTACAGTAGCTGGCAGCAATTAATGATATATATCTCCAGTTTTGCCAAAATATATTCATACATCGGTTTATTGGATGGCAAATGAATTTTCAGCCTCCACCTCTTTTCAGGCAGCAAAGGAATGTGTTGTATCATGATATTCTTCAGTGTAGTTATTTTTTCATACTGTCACGCATACATGTGCCTTCACTATCTGTTGGAAAGTATTTCTACCTTCATAAAATTTGACAAACCCTTTTAAAATTGAAAATCTGATTGTGGTCTATTCGATGGTAGATTGCACGATACTTGACTATTCAGGTTAAATTTGACAATTTACATCTTGACAAACTATTTAGAGTGAGAACTTTATTAACTATGCACGGATAAACTTGGTCCTGATTTGATGTCCCTCAAGTCTTTCTGTTCGCTCCATGTAATCACTCGAGCTCTTTTGGGGTGCATACTGTGAAGTTGATGCCCTATCCATGATCATCCATCAGAGTCAGTGGCAGACTGGTTGCACGCTGCACTATGGTAGCATCAGCACCACCGGATGCACACGTGGATGTGGGACGCTAGAGGTGTGAGAGTGAGTGGGTTCTGTGTTCCCACGTTTTACTCTCAGAAAAAGGGTAAAAAACTCGTCTCTGTCCCAAATAGATCTTAGCAAAGATAGTTTTGCTATGCAAAAATGTGGTGTTGTTTTTTCACCCTACTTTTTATCTATTTTGGACCAGATTGATACTCGAAGACCGACCCCTTACACATCACAGCATCCGCAAAAAATGGTCAGGTTGCATCACTGGGGTAGAACTGGCTTTTCAGTTCTCATAGCAGGGACTTGACAAAATCATGCAAAAAAAAGGCGTAGTGAATGCAAAGTGTGACGGCGAGGGACCCTGCCATCTCATTGAAGATTAGTGCCATTGTTCATTTAATAACAGATGCAGACACATAACCGCACACACTTTTTTTTAGACGTAACCGCACACACTTAGGACCATGCGTCACATGCAGCTGCAGCTGAAACAAACGATTTAAGCTGCCGAGGCTAAACGATAAACAGGAGTAGCAGTATCTATGCATCTACCGCTTTCGTGCGTTTTCAAACGCTGCAGTCCAAGCAATAAGCCAATTAACCAGTTAATTACTAGTATTCTTGCAGCTTTAGTGTGGCCTTGAATCTTGATCACAGCAGAATCTGCGCCCAATTTGGCAGATGCGCCCACCCTAGCTGTCCTGGAAGCCATTAATTATCCAGTAACGTCACATTACTTGCACTGTCAGTTAAGGGTTGGGAGCTGAGACATCTCTCTGAAGTTTCAGTTCTGAATGTTACTAGACTTAAGCTGGTACGACTATGCGTTTTCAGTTCGTCATCACCAGCCAATAGCATTGAAATAGTTAGAAAATCGCAAAGATAATTTAGTCGAATTAATTAAAGTAAATAAGAGAGGCTAATGATCGTACAAGGAAGGCTTCAACGTTTCATCACCACAAAGCAATGCTATGCGTGCAAATTGATTCGCTTCCGTTTCTTATATCTTGCAATTAAAACGCTTGAAGATAAAGCAAGAGCAGCGTACAATCACTTTGCTTGCTAAGACAAGAATCTAACGATTAAACACATTGTAATTGAGGCTAGAGCAGCTAACCTAGAAGCCAAAATTAGGTGTTGCGATGAAATTCCTGTGTTGTAAACAGGAAATTCCTGCGTTCTAAACATGAATTGCTATGTTTGTTCTAAACAGGTTCTCTTGTTTCGGAATTGGTATACTTCCAATGCTAATTCTAGAAGGGTGTTCTCCCTAGAACATGTTCTAATCAGCAGACAGAGTTCATCATGCATCTAAAAATGCTAAAATCAATAGCACAATCACAAGCAAACGAATGGCTATGAACAGATTATAAGCAGTTGAAAAGATGAACAAAATAGCTCAAGAAAAGTTTGCAGCCCACACCATACGAAAACAGCGTTTCTTCCGTGTCACGATTCTCCAACGCTTCTCCTCGGCCACTGCAGCCTGCCGTCCACCGCCGGCGAGTCGTCGGACGCGAGCAGCGGGAGCTTCCCCTTGCCGTTCCGCGGCCACTGCCAGATCTTGGACACCGAGAAGCTGTCGCCTTTGCTGCCCGCGCCGATCTTCTTCCCCTCGGCGGACTCGCTGCCGGCCGGGTTGGGGCCGATCCTTCTCGTCCTCACCGCCGCCATGCCATTGCCGTCGTCGTGCCGCCTGTGGACGGACACCTGCAGGCTGGCCTCGGCCAGAACGTACTGGTAGGAGCCCATGGAGTAGCACCTCCTGGCATCCAAGCTGCTGCTGCTGCTCGTGTCGCCGTCCTCCCTCGTGACAATGCCGGCGGCGGCGGCGGCGGCGGCGTTGCCGTCGTGGACGGGGCCGGCCGCCCTGGACAGGTTCTTGAACTTGCCGAGGCGCACCGGGAACACCGCCTCGTCGTGCCTCCAGTCCTCCTCGGCAACCCCGTCAAACGCGGCGTCGAACAGCGCAGCGGCGTCGGCGCCGAGCGCGCACCGGCAGAGCGGGCACGTGGAGTTGGAGAGCAGCCAGGTGTCGATGCAGTCGATGTGGAACGCGTGGCCGCACAGGGGCAGCAGCCGGAGCCGGTCGTCGCCGGCGAACTCGCACAGGCAGACCGCGCAGTCGAACGGCTCCTTGGCGCCGGCGGCGGTGCCGACCACCACCTCCCCGTAGAGGAACACCGGGAGGGCGTCGATGACGGCCTGGTCCAGCCCGGCATCGTGCAGGTGGAACAGCTGCTGCAGCTGCCGATGCAGCGCTGACTCCTCCGCTCCCCCGCCGCCCTCCGCCGCCGCCTCCTCGGCGGCACCACCCTCCGCCCGCGCGCGCGCACGGGCACGCCCGTGCAAGACTCTCACCAGAAGATGCAGCAGGCCGGCGACGAACAGCACCACGGCCAATATCACTACCACGAACAGCACCGCGGCGCTCACCATCTCCTCCTCCTCCTTGGCCGGTCTGCTCGGGGCAACGCGCCGCTCATTTCGTGCAGCGCAGCTCACCAATATTTTTCAGCATGAACACCACAGCAGTAGTGGTTAGCTTCTTGCTTCTCGCAACTCGCAAGGATCCAGGCTATTTAGGTGTGCGCAACCAGGGCGCACAAGCAACCAAACTAATAAAACCACCAAAGCAGCAAAGGTGGCTGAGCTGCTGCTGCTATGTGTGCTCAAAGGTGAAGAGGACAGAACCAAAGGCTACTGGAAACGGTCTTCTACGTGGACGATCCAATCACTGTCCAATCCAACCGTGTCTCAAGATTCATATCAGGTCACAATCGGACGGAAATAGAGACGGTCCGACCGACCAACAATAGTTTTCTCCAAGGCTAACAGTAGTAGAGTTCTTGTCTTCTTGAACGTTTTCTGCTTGTGCAAGATTGGCACCGTGTTCTTTTCTCTCTTCTTTGGGTTTGAGATTCTGGATTTGGGAGAATATTGTGACTTGTGAGGGTGAGGTTGCAGTTAGTTAGGGGGCGCATTTTCTTGTGCATCGACGAGCCAAAGGAGCTGGTGCAAGGAACCCGGGCCTAGTGGGATAGCTTGTGATTTTGTTCTTTCCTTTGGTCCCTCGTGTGATGTGAACAAAAGAGGAGAAGATCAGAGAAGAATCAAGAATTGTGTCACGGTGAGCGGAAAAGGTGAGAAATCATTGTGGTTCCGATGACAGTGATTTGTGAAAATTATTGCTTGGTACGTCTGGCCTCGCTGTTTGTTTTAAACTGGCCTCGCTGTTTGTTTTAACTGAACAATCTTCTGTTTGTTTTAACTGAACAATCTTCAAGACTTTTTCGTGTCTATGGGAAATCAGCGTCATTCATGGTGGCGTGAGTGACGTGTGCGTGTGTGGTGCTGCGTTCTCCGTATGCTCTCTCTAAGAAAACAACATTGTCTAACCGAACATTTGTGAGGTGCAGTGGTTGTATTTTCTACTACAAAGTCTCATCCGCCTTAAACTGTCCCATAAAATGGTTCATGCACTGGACCGTACTGGACCTGCGTAAGTGCGTTTGCCACACATACGGTTGAGGTTCAGATCCTCAGGCCATGTGGTTGCCAATCAAACCTCGGAACTGAAACCAAAAAGGACACGAAATTAGTCCCTTCAAATTAAATTCCAGGGTCTCCTTGTAACGCCGTAATGCAAAAGCGTGGAAACAGAAAATTGTATGATTAAAATAATCCTACGTAGAGGATTAGATTTGCACCAAATATTATTTCATTACACCATATAAAAACAAATGATTCTTTTCAAGAGGTTTGGGTCAATAAAAATGTTCCTATAAAATACAGTGCAATGTAATTCTTAGAAAAAGTTTCTATAGGATACAATCCTACAAATCAAACAAGCCACATAGAAAAAACTTCTAAGAATTTCAATCCTCCAAAATTCCTATAAAAATCATTTGAATTAAAGAAGCTCTAAGTGGTAATATTTGATTACAGAGAGTAGAGAGATAGAACAAGAGAAGATGTATGTGAACTTCCTGAAAGGAAATTTTTCATGAGATTAGATGATATGTCGATCATCTGTAGAAAATCATATCCTATGAAATTTCTTTGGTTGCAATCCTGAGATCTAATGACTATGGGCCTCTTTAGTTCAAAGGATTTTTATAGGAATTTTGGAGAATTGTAATTCTAAGAAAATTTTCTATCTAGGTTGTTTGATTTGTAGGATTATATCACACAAGCATTTTTTCTAAGATTTCATTGCACTACATTTTATACAATTTTATTTATTTATTCAGACCTCTTGGAAAGAATCCTTGTTTCAGTGTGAGCAAGCAATATTTGATGCAAATCTAATCTTGTAGAATTTTAGTGGGCATGACATTGCAATCACATGTTTTTTTTATTTCTGTGATTTTTAAATCTTATGAATTAAAGATGTTCTATGAATATGAATTATCTCAAAAATTATAATCTCTCCTGTTTCTCTCTATAATTCCTTTACTCAGTAGAGGGCTCAATATGTTGCCAATCAAATCCCGTCGGAAAGAAAACAGAGATAATCCAACAACCTACGTATGCCATTATCTGACACGCCGAGGCTCGTACGGAGTACGTATCGTAGATTATCTGAAGCGCCCAAACTGGTAGGAGACTGAGGTAGGAGGAAGGAGATTAAATCACGGTCCTACGACGGTGCTTTGGCACGTTGACGGCTGTGGCAGGCAGCGCCGCATCAGCACCGCCAGTGGGTGGGAGTAGGACGCCCTCGTGTCGTGCGTCCATCAAGCGCGGTCGAGTCCCAGCCAGCAACCCGTCCATCCACTCTACAAACGACACCTTTTCGCTTGCCTTGTTGCGCTGCCCCAGTTAGAAGTAAAGAGTAGAAAACGGAGACAGAGTTTGCACAATGAACAAGTGATTCTTGTATTGATCTTTGATGTAATTTACACGTATATATACAGATGATTAAAGACGGCAGTTGCCGTTTGAAGCGTCATTAGTAACTGCTAATGACGGTTGCTAATTGATCATATGCGTCGATTCTTAACACTCCTCCTTGATCAATTACATCATTGTATATAGAGATCATCTGGAAAACTCCTCTAAAAACCCTGTGGGAAAAATATGAGGAGTGAAGTGTGATTCATCAAGAGCTTCATTAATTTATCACATGATTACAATCTTGTTTAGTACACTGAAGGATGCTATCAGGCACCTGATATATCTAGGCACATTCTGGTTTCAAGACATTAGCAAATTTAGCAATTTTGTGAGCTGCTACATTTGCTTCCCTTCTTACATGATGAATACTAAAATTATTACATCCTTCTACTAGCTCTTGAATCTCCTTAATGATCGGCAAAATACTGGCCTTATGATGCATCCTGGAGCTCCAAAGAGAAACAAATTCTTGAGAATCAGTCTCCATGGTACCTTGTTGGATATTTAGCCTTCTCATCAATCTAGCTCCATCCCTACAAGCCAAAGCCTCTATTGTTAAAACATTAGGGATAGAATCATACCATTTACTACTCGCTGCTATAACATTTCCAAGAGCATCTCTTATTATCACTCCCGAGGCTCCCTTTTCTTCTTTTGTATTGAAGGTTGCATCCACATTCACCTTATAGAAACCTTCTTGAGGGCTTTGCCATTGGGGCTTGGCTCTAATTTTGAAACTTCCGCTAATTGGTTTGACATTCAATATCAAATCTGCAGCTATGTCATGAGCCCATCTACAAGCTTGAGCTGGATTAATTGAAGATGCACCATGAGTTCTGTTGTTTCTAGATGTCCACACAGACCACATGCCACACAGGATGAAACTTGCTTTGTCCCGATCACAGATATTGTTATCTAGGATATCTTGGGCCCAGGTTAGCTGATGTAAATTAGGAAGCTTGATGCCATAAAGATTCTTAAAAAATTTCCAGAAAACTTTAGCAAAAGGGCATTCTATTACAGCATGAAAGATAGTATCTTCATTTGCACCACACTCAACACAATTGCTTAGTTCTTCTATGTGTCTCTTTTTTAGAATTGCTCTAACTGGAAGGAAACCTTTAATAACACGCCACCAAAAAGTTTTTACCTTAGGGGGAATTGAAAGGCTCCAGAGGTTTCTCCACAGCTTGTCCATTTCAGCAACTGAGCTTAAAGCAATTCCCTGATTGTATTGGGTTACAGCTTTATCCTGCTTTGCCAGAAGTCTATAAGCTGATTTGACAGTGTAAATTCCATGCCTCTCTTCACCCCAGGCCCAAAGATCTTGATCTAAGCTTCCCAATGGAATTTTTAGAATTTCTTTTACTTCGATAGGAGACAAATTGCTATTCAGTTTCTGAATATCCCAACTTCTTTCATCTTCCTTAAAGAGTTCAGAAACTTTTGTTAAAGTAGCAACTTCACTTCTAAATATTGGTCTGCCTCCTGGAACTCCTGGAATCCATCTATCCTTCCATATATCAGTTGATGCACCATCACCTATCCTTTTAATTAGGCCCAATTCCAAAGCTTTCCTTCCTTTCAGAATTGCTCGCCAAACATGTGAGCTTCCCCTCTTATTTTTAGCATTCAAAAACTCTATACCATGGTAATATTTACCCATCATGACTTGAGCACATAGAGAATTTGGCTTTGTCATCAATCTCCAGCCTTGTTTTCCAAGCATCGCTATATTGAATAATTGAAGGTTCCTAAACCCCATACCTCCTGCCATTTTTGGTTGAGCTATTTCTTCCCATTTTTTCCAATGCAGTTTCTGCTTGTCTCCATCTCCTCCCCACCAAAATCTGGACATTGTAGTTGTTAGCTTCTTACAGGTTGTTTTTGATAGACTAAAACAACTCATTGAATATATTGGAACAGACTGCATTACTGCTTTAATTAGAACCTCACGTCCAGCTGAGCTTAACTTCTTCTCTGCCCCTCCAGCTGCCAAGGTGTTTACTCTATTGCATAATTTCTCAAAAATCCCTGTTGTATTTTTCCCTATGGCTGTAGGGAGGCCTAGGTACTTCTCTTCTAGAGCTTCTCTTTTAATTTCTAAAGCCTGCATCACTTCTTCTTTCATCTGATCAGTGCTATTCAAACTAAAAAATATGGCTGATTTAGACTTATTCACCAACTGACCTGATCCTTTATTATAGATGTCTAAAATTTCTTGAATTCTTTCTGCTGCATGCTTCGTTGCCTGAGTGAAAACAATGCAATCATCAGCAAATAAAAGATGAGATATCCATGGAGTATGAATGCCCACCCTAATTCCTTTCGATAAGTACTGAGGACCTTTGAAATTTAATAAACATGAAAGACCTTCTGCACAGATGAGAAAGAGATAAGGAGATAAAGGATCTCCTTGCCTTAAACCTCTAGTTGGCCTAAAGGGTTCTGTCAGCTGCCCATTTACCTTCACTGAAAAACTAACTGTTTCCACACATTTCATAATCAAATTCACCCATTGCACATGAAAACCCAGCTTAAGCATGATTTTTCTAAGATACAGCCATTCTACACGATCATAAGCCTTAGCCATATCCAGTTTTATGGCAGTTGCTCCTAATTTCCCCTTCTTCTTCCTAAGGTAATGAATGCATTCAAAAGCAGTAAGAACATTATCTGTAATTAGACGCCCTGAAATAAACGCACTCTGCTCTTGGGAGATAATATCATCCATCACCATCTTCATTCTATTAGCTAGCACTTTTGAGCAAATTTTATACAAGACATTACAAAGAGCTATTGGTCTGTATTGAGTTAAATCTTGGGGATGGTTTACCTTTGGGATCAGAACCAAGATGGTTTTGTTTAATTCTTCTGGTAAATTGTCTTCCTCCAGAAACCTTATGACTGCAGTAGAGATATTAGACTTCATTATGTCCCAATGATTTTGAAAAAATCCTGCGGTAAATCCATCAGGACCAGGAGACTTGCTTGGTTTCATCATGAAAAGTGCTTGCTCAATCTCTTCCGGTGAGAAAGGCTTGCAAAGCATTTCATTCATCTCTATTGTGACTTTTGTTGGGACGTATTTTATCACCTCATCTGGTAAGAGATTATCTTGCTTGGTGAACAGAATTTTGAAAAACTCATTTGTTAGTTCCTCTATCTCCTTTTGCTTGTAGCATATTGTTCCATCTGGCCGTTGCAAGGATTTAATTCTATTTTGCCTTGCTCTTCCTTTACATCTAGAATGAAAGAATGCCGTGTTTCTATCTCCTTCGGTTAGCCATTGTACTCTTGATCTTTGTCTCATCATAATTTCTTCCCTTGCTAACTGTTCTGATATTTGTCTCATTAAGTTCTTTTCTTCCAATGATGGCCCAGTTTGCCAATTCCTTACTCTTTCTTCCTCTAATTGTTTACGTAATTTCAACAACCGACCTCTAACTGAGCCAAATTTCTGAAAACTCCATTTTTGAAGAGAGTCTTGCATGACGGCAAGAGACTTCATTACATTTTGCAGACCTTCTCCATTGCAATACCATGAATTTCTTACTTGATCATAGTAGCTCGGTTCTCTTGTCCACATGTTTTCATAGCGGAATATTCTTTTTTGCTTTCTCCCTTACACCTTGATGTTGTCTCTCAATTGCTATCAGCAAAGCACAGTGATCTGATTCTGTAGTCTGCAAATGTGTCACCTTTGTATTACCAAATTTATTCAAAAAATTCTCATCAGCCAGAGCTCTATCTAACCTGACTTTAATATTTCTTACTCCTTCCTGCTTGTTATCCCATGTGTAAGGAAGCCCCGTGTAACCTAAATCTGAAAAACCACACCGTTGAACTGTCTCCCTAAATCTCGCTATCCTCCAGTCTCCTCTTCCTCTGTACCCATAATGTTCTTCTTCATCTAAGACTTCATTGAAGTCCCCCGCACAAAGCCATGGCAGATCACTGGTACTTCTCAAGAATTGGAGAAGATACCATGACTCTTTCCTTTTTTGACTTTGTGGTTGTCCATAGAAGCCTGTGAATCTCTCCATTCTTCTCCTAATTCTTCATTGAGAACTCCGATATCAATGTGAGAATTGTTTTTTGTTCTCTCCCTCACAATGACACCCTTTTTCCACATGAGAACCAAACCACCACTTAACCCTTCACTACCAACCGCAACTGCATTTTCAAACCCCAACTTAAATCTCAAGTTTCTTGCTCTTTCTTCTGACATCTTAGTCTCTGCAAGGAAGACTAAATCCGGGCTATGCTGCTCCACCAGAAGGCGAAGCTCCTGAACTGCCTCGGGTTGCCCACACCCTCGGCAGTTCAAACATAGTGTTTTCATTGCGCTCGGCGAGGCTGCTCCACAAGGGCAGCCTTCGCCGATTGTCCAATTAGGGAAGAAATTTCCATTTTCTGTTTTTTGGCACGGTCTGCTCCACTTTGATCCAACTCCACAAGGGCAGATGTACTAGACTCCCTTACTAGATCATCTGGCCCAATAACAGGAACTGAGACCAGGCTTCCTGTCTTCTCCAACATACGAATTCTTTCTATCACTGTGTCTAATTGCCTTTGGTTGCTACTATTTTTCAGTGGCTTTCTCTTCCTTCCTGTCATGCTTTTATCCTGAGCTTGGCTTATAACAAGAGTCCTACATGCATTATTATTCTAAACTCCATCATCCATGTTTGTAGCCATCTTTTCCAAAGGGCTCATCATGTCCTCTTCCACAATTTCTTTGTTTTTCCCAGAGGTCTGACTAGTAGGCTCCTCAGCAGATTTTCCTTTTGAACTGGAGCGAGAATCACTTCGGTTCGAGGTCCCACTCCATTCCGAAGCTGCTGCTGCTTGAGCAAAAGATTGTATTCTCTTCTTTCTTTCTTCTGGAGCTCTTATTGAGTTATCATATTCCCATTTACCATTTCCATCCCTCTCTAATGGATTTGGGCACTCTAGTTCCGAGTGACCCATAATACCACATGAGAAGCAGAAGAAAGGTAGCTTCTCATATTATAGATCATAGTATTCAACCCCATCCATTGTTTCTATAGTGACGTATCTTTTAAGCGGTTTCTCCACTGGAATCTCTACCCTTGCTCTAAGATATTTCCCTGAAGCATCTCCATATTCATCCACATCCAATTTATCTACTTTACCAGCCATACCTGCTATCTTCCATCCTTTCTTTTTGTTCATCCATTTGAAAGGTATATCCAATATCCTAACCCATATGTGCATTGATTGAAAACGCACATCTGAAGGTTGAAGGTTCTTCTCAAATTCCTTCAAGAGCACCGCATGACGTCCTACTAACCATGGAGTTCCATCCAACGCTCTTTCCTTTTCTACCTTCGATAGAAAATCTACTATGAAAATATTGTCCCCAACCATTCTTGATCTCATCCCTTTCGGATTTCCCCATGCAGGTTTCATAGCTCCCATGATTGTCTGCAAATGAAGAGAATTTGGAGACAAGACCTTACCAATGACCGAGAATACTTTTTGTTCCTCTTCATCTTCCTCATCTTCTGACATAACCAGTTTCTCATCCTCCCCAGCCGCCAAGTTTAACTTCCTGAGCTTCGTCGTTACTTCTTCATCAGCCTCCTTCCCTTTTCCCTTCTCCCCTTGATTCTGCATTCCCTGCTCTGAATTCCATGTCATTTTCCCTTTGTTAGCCATCTTCTATAGACAGCAGATTCAAAACAAGATACAGGTCCTGCTGCAGATCTCTGGCCAGAAGAATCATGCTCAAAGGCAATAGACCAAACAACTGCTGGATCTTCTCAGAAGCCCCGATTCAATCAAGCTCGACAGAAATTGCGAGCAGAAAACCAGATCCTACCTTGCGTGGCAGAGATAGGAAGAAGCTGCAGATTAGGTTATGATCCTAACCTTGCACCGGATCCACCCCTGGGAAGGCAGGAGATGCCCCCCAGGTGGAAAAGAAGTTAAACTCCGACGAACGAGAGCACGCCCGCGGAGAGATGTGGTTGAAAAACGCCCCACTTCGCCCAAGCACCTCTTGAGCTACTGCACAAGCTATTCCTGCCAAACCGAGAACAATCTAGCCCTGGGGAGGAGGAGGTTACTCCCCAGGTGGAAAAGAGGGTGGTCACCGGCGGCGAGAGTTCACCGTCGGCGGAATTTGGGGGATTTGATGGAAGACTCTGGAAGCGCCTCAAGTCAGTTTCTTTTTCACGGGTCCTCCGGAACATGCTGCTAAAACTCCTTCAAACCCAGTGGGAAAATAAGGAGAAAATAATACAACATATAATGGTTATTGTCTCTTTGTTAACTCACATGAAAAAAACCTGTTAAGGGAAAAACCCATAAGTGAGTTTAGAGAACAATAGATATGTCTTGTGTATCTCTTTTAAAAACCCCTGTAGGAAAAATAGATGATACGACATATAACCTTGTGTTGATATTACCTCATTAAAAACCTTTTATGAGAAAGCTTGAGAGAAAACTCATAAAGAAAAAGAGTGTAATATGATGTATGAACGGGTTTAATAATCAGAGAGTAACTCCCCCTGATCTTTGCAAATCTCGAAGTCCTTGCATACCAATTATATTAACATACCATAGAAATGTTTGAAGTTGGTAGTGACTTTGAGAATAAATCAGCGAGGTTATCGCATGATCTAATTTGCAAGATGGGCAATATCGTGATATTGCTCATTATGTAACCCATTTGTATCTGAGCAACACAAGCAATCATTATCTTGGAGATAATGGTTGGTGATTCAATAGAATCAATTCCACATGATTGCTATATGTGGTTTATCATTCTGCGGAGCCACACATGAACATGTGATGTCTCATATTTTAGAATGATTAGTGAATGTAGTCACTAGGTCTGTTTAGAAGACTTACACCGAATAGGAACACAAAGCTTGTCTGTGATCTGACATAGTGGGGATCTGATCAGTGTATCCGATGATATTGGAGTCTAGATTTCTCTGAAATTGGAAGAATATGACAAGATGTTTCATGCCTTAGAAATATCGGAAGATATTCTTGACTTCCAACCAATTGTGTTTGGTGGGTTTGGCACTAGGATATGAAACCTTGGGTCCCAATATCTCATTTTCATCGTCTCATGGTCTAAAAGGATTGTTCTCTACGTCTAGAGATCGAACAACCAGGAGAGTTTTGGATGGATAAATCTTGTCCATATTGAATTTCTCCAATAATTCTGGATATAGACAGCTTGGTGTACCACAACACATGAGTGAAGATGCTTGAGTTGTAATCCCAAGCAAAATTTGGCATTACCCAAATCCTTCATCTCAAATTCCGTCTTTAGATAATCACGTGCATCGTCAATATCTTGTGCGTTGCCAATGATGTATAGTTCATCAACATACACTGAGATAATGCAAAAAACCCTGTAGAGGATTTCTTGATGAACACGCGTGGACAATCATCATTGTAGGAGTAGCCCTTTGTATAAGGAACTCATTAAGTCGGTTGTACCAAATATATTCCGACTAATTTAAGCCATGTAGTGACTTATTGATTTTACACAATATATGTTGCGTTTTGTGTTTGGATTCAACATTGTGATTCCATAGGGAACCTATATGACTGAATCAAGTGACATATAAAGAGATACGGTCACTACATCTATCAACTACAAAGATAGATGATTTGTACTGCCATTAAGATAAAGTATCGGAAAGAGATTCCACATCTGGAGAATAGGTTTGGGTATCTGCGTGAACCCTTGTGCTACAAGACTCGCTCAGTGTCTCACCACCTCGTTGTTCTCATTCCGTTTTATGAAGAAAACTAGTGTAGGTATTACTTCTGTGAATACCTTTCTTTTATTGAGCAAGATTATTTCTACTTGGATCGCATCCTTCGATTGAGTTCAGTCCGAGTGTTGTTCACACTTTGCCATGGCCATGGTATTTGGATCTGAATTATTTGGAAGGTTTTTTGCGATCTAGTTGAGAAATGTATGTCGACAATTGTAGACTTCCGGTTATATGTTTCTCCAGAATCTATATATATGTATATAGTTGATGGAAATATCGTTTACTCTTGGTGACTATTCGTGGTTTCCCAATGCGGTTGAGTCTAGGTTTTCCGATGTCTCAGTCATTGTGTGCACTATTGAGTTGGGTTAATGGAGGTTGCCTAGCCACCGGGTGTATACTACCCATTAGGTGTCCGTCAACGTGGAGTTGACTTGCATTTACTGATTCGGAGGCCTTGATATCCTTTGTTGCTTGTAGGAAGCCGAATCCTGATGTGTGGCCATACTTCTCCGGCGCATTACTGCAAGATTATAGGATTTTGTGATACCTTTATAGTCAATAAATGAATTTGGCAGGTTATTTGCAATGTGTTGCAAATTTTTTGAACATGGGGTTCAGAGCTTTGAGTACGTGGATTCGAGGCAGAAATGTCTTCGACATTCCAACTAATTTCCTGGCATTCTGTTTGGTACTTAGGATCTCCCCCTAATGCTTGGAAATTGTCCTCATGGTATCAACATACTAGCCTTGAATAACTCCCCATGTGAGGGGCTTGAGGTATTGACGGAAATACAGTTATTCTCACATAGATCCCAAATATATTGTAAGGGACCATTGATGTATGCCGGGGTGGTGATATCGGTATGTAACCGAATTATTGCAGATGGGAAATACTTAGTGAATTTCCACGTACTAATCATAGAGGGGAAGAACTATGATGTGCAGTTTTGGTCGCAATTGAACCAAGTCAGCAGTGTGTAAGACTACATGATTCCAACGTGAAGTTGGTAAGTTGCAATTCTGAAGTAAGGGTCGTGTACTGAGCTTAATTCTTTGGATAAGGGATTCTGCCAAACCATTTCGAGTGTGGACATATAGGATAACATGCTGAATTGCAATCCCAAGGCCTTACAATTGTGATTGAAGGCATGTGAGGATAATTCTGCAGCGTTGTCCATTCGAATTGATTGAATTCGATGTTCAGGATAATGGGCTCATGCATGGTTTCATGTGGATAAAGGCACATGTGAGACCATCGTGTAGATGTGTCCATTAGAATCATGCTATACCTGAATGGTCCAGTCAATGGTTGGATAGGGCCACTTATATCGCCTTGAATGCGTTCAAGAAATTTGAGTGGTCCAGCTTGGATTTTAAGGTGCGATGGCCTTAAAATTAGCTTCCCTATGGCACTTGTAGTGCACATAAAATCCAAATATTATCAAAATTTAGCATCATTTAAGTCATGACCAATAGAATTGCTGATAATTTTCCACTTTATCCCCATGCCGTGATGACCAAGGCGAGTAAGCCAAGTTAGGAATGTAATGACATTCTAGAAAATTATTTTGTACGCAAGATGTGCTACGGGTTTGATGTATGTGTAGTACAATCTTGACGATAAGGAGAGAATGTGCTTGCCATATCCGTTGTATATGGTAAAGAGAAAGATATTCCTCTTTATTGTCATAACGGGTTTCGATATGGAAACCATTCTGACGGATATCTCTATAGTTTAGTGAGGTACAATTTGAATCGAGATATAATAAAGCATCATCGATTATTACTTGAGTACCCATATGATAGTAATTGTGGCCCGAGCAGAGTCAACAATTACATCATCGCGTCCAGCAATTGTTAAATTTTTCCTTTTCTCTTAGTAAGAGTGGAAATATTTTAATTCCCCAAGTATAGAGTTTGTGGTGCAGGTGTCTACAAGGCACATATCTTCTTTCATCGGATTGATTCCCGTAGAAATCTATATATAGAATTGATGATTTCCAGTATGAAAATCTTTATCAGATATATAGAATACATACAAATATATTTGTACCAATATGCTGATACATTATTGTCATATATAATATATGATGACAATATGGCAATTAACTTATTACGACATAATAATATCATTTGGATGTTATGATAACTTTGACGGAGTGGGGAGGGGACTTATTCGAAGTCACCAAACATGTCATTCGAAGCAAATTCGATGATCATATTCTTCGTGTTCAGTGGATCATCGGTTTGTTGGAGATGCGGGTTGTTCTGGGGTTCTGGGAGAACTGCAGTGGAACAACCAATTTCCTTTTATTTGTCCATTTGAAGGTTGAAGTGTGCTTCAACGTTCGATCCTTGAGCTTGATTCTTGCGTCCAACAGATTGCAGGTATAGATCAACAAGGTGTCGAGGGGTGCGACATTTCTTGGTGGAATGCATGTAGCATCCACACTTTTGACATACTTGAGAGTTATCAAATTTTTGGCTTGTCAATGCCTTTCCCCTTATCCACGACACGTGGCTTGTTTTTCCAGTTTTGCTTGCGCTTTCCTTTGAAGTTCTGCTGTTGGTGCTTGGAAGAGCCAGCAAAGTTGTTGTTATTCTGAGCATTATAATGTACCTCTGGGAGCGGGGCTGCGCCGACATTGCGCTGATGATGATTCCTCAGAGTGAGTTCATCATGTTTTTCCGCTTGTAGGAGTACATGTATAAGGTCAGAATGGAGTTGGAATTCTTTTGCGCGGTACTGGTGCTGCAAGATCCGATCCGATAGAGGCATTGTTGATAAGGTTTTTTCAATCTTATCTGCCTCGGAGGGTTCTTTTTCGCAGAAGCGCAACTTAGAACAGATATTGTGAACAGCGTGGTTATAGTCTTCAATGGACTTAAAGTCCTGAAGTCGAAGTTGTACCCAATCATGAGTAGCTTCGGGGAGAATAACCGCTTTTGCTGTTCATATCTGGTTTTAAGTGCTTGCCATAATGCACGTGGATTTTCTTCTATTAAATATTCAGATTTGAGGTCCGGATGGATGTGGTGCCTTATAATGTATAGGGCAGAATATTGTTGATGCTCTGGTAATGCCGATATTCCCTCGACGGGAGGGTTGATTGTTGCCGCAATACCACGGGATGCAAGGGCGATTTTAACATCCATTGCCCATGTAGGATAGTTGTGGCCGTCGAGCGCGAGCTCTTCAAATTCTTTGGCCATCTTGATCCACATGGAATTTAAGACCAGAGATTCGATTAATTTACTTATGAGTAAATTAAAGTATCGTCATGGTTATGTTGTAATAGTATATGCAAAACTTTAATATTCAAATTGAAGAATTTGAACGAAGTGATGGAGACCTCTCAATTTAAAGTGGACATGTTGAAGATAATCACCCGTAGGTGTAGATCTCACAGTCAATAGGGACATAATCTGACATGGTCAGTAGATGTCATATCCTATTCACCTTGTGTTGGACTTTAAACATGGATAACTGGAAAATCACATTGAAGGTAATCATTATGCCGATATGGACATAACGTAGACCTTACAGCAAATGGGGAATAATCTGTAATTATACAGTAGATTCCTTGTCCATTTACCTTGTGATTCCAATTATCATATGGAGGTAAACACATTAATATGATCTTGCATATGTAATTCCATGGATTAAGTCAATGGACTTAATTTGAGGTGAATTACTAAATATATTGCAAGAAGATTTGGTTTAATTGTGAAATAACAATAATTATATGTCATAGGGAATGCTAAAAAGAGCAAACACATTGGACATATATTAGATTTCTAGACAAACATGGTCTGAAATACATAATTACAGTACTAAGAAATACTGAAAAACATGCACTTTGGGCTGTTTTGTAATTTCTAGAAAATATAGAGGCTAATATGCAAAACAGCAGTGCAGCTCTTTTTTTTTCTACCCGTGGTGGGCTAAGACAACTTGGGCCGAAGCCCAGGCGGCCTTTCCGGCCCACCAGGGTTGCACGGCGGGGGGAGAGCCATTGGGCCGGTGGCCCGTTTGCAAGGCCTGTTGGCCGGCCGGCCCGTCCGAGCCCCTTATGGGGAGCCTTTAGCCTGGGCGGTTAGGGGAATTCCCCTAACCGCCGTCGCCGCCGCTTGCTGGGAGGAGGTAGACCGGGAGGCGGGCGCGCCAGATGCCGGAGGGAGGCCACCGGGGAGAACCGCGCCGCCAGAAGAGGCCCGCCGGACCAGGCCGTGCCGAAGCCGCCGAAGCCGCCGGAGCGAGGAGTCCACCCGCCGCCGCCGCCGCTTCTTGCACAGCCGCCGCCGCCCCCTTGGTGCTGGTCCGAGCTGGAGAAGAGCCGCCGGCGGGGCCGGGAGGCCAACCGCCGATCGCCGACGCTTTGGAGGAGCCGCCGGTCACCGTTCTCCCATCGGAGCCAAGCCGCGCCGCGACGCCTTGCCGCTGGGGCCGAGCTGTGGCCGGAGTCGGACCTCAGCCGAAGACGCCACCGGAACGCCGCGCCTCAGCAAAGCCGCCTCGCCGCCGGAGCCCATCGGGCCGAGGCCGCGCCGGGCCGGAGCCGCGCCGCCGTGCGTCGAGGCCGCGCCGGGCCTTTGGATGGGGAGAACCCGCCTGAGGGCGGCGGACGCGCCGGTCGACGGGGCGCCGCCGGGTGGGGGCGTGGCCGCCTGCCACGGGAGGAACAGGGGCGGGCGCCGCCGGCCGTTGGGGAGGCTCGGGCGGTCGCCGCCTCTCGCGCCGGAGCCGGGCCGTCGAGGATGAGTTCTTGCTTCTTTTCCTCTTGTTTCTTTTCCTCTTGTTCTTGCTTCTTGTTGAAGATGATGACCGGGAATGTTCTGTGTTGAGAGATGATTGTTCCTGATTGGTTGCAGGAGATCAACGCAAGCAATGTGGTGGCCGGAGTTTTTGTGATGGCCAATGTTCATCGGCGTTGGAGGAAGCCCCGTTGATGCTAGTGCCTGTGTTGAAGAGGGCGTCGTGGTCACCGTAGGCCAAAATTGCTCTTGTTTTGGGGAATCTAGCGTGCGTGATAACGTGTTAGAAGTAAAGAGTAGAAAATGGAGACAGAGTTTGGACAATGAACAAGTGATTCTTGTATTGATCTTTGATGCAATTTACACGTATATATACAGATGATTAGAGATGGCAGTTGCCGTTTGAAGCGTCATTAGCAACTGCTAATGACGGTTGCTAATTGATCATATGCGTCGATTCTTAACAGCCCCTACCCCTATCCCTGCCTGCCGCGCGCCCGGCCACGGAAAGCGATGGGGGCGTGTGCGAGTGCGGCAGCGGGCGGGGGCCTGGGGTGTGAGGCGATCGTGACGCGCGGGGGCAGGGGCGTTTGGTTCGTCTCCGTGCTGCTAACGAGTTAGAACGCGTGGTTTTCACGTGTCAGTGTTTAAGGTTTAGCTTGGGACTGCGAGTTCAGACAAATGAAGACGAGGGAGAGAGAGAGAGTAAGGGAGGTGTTTGGTTGGTCTTTTCAATAGTTTTTTACTAGAAAACACTGTAGCTCAATCAAATGGTCAACTTTTCAGCAACTTTTGCCAATAATAGCTGTGGACTTTATAGTGCAAATTCAGCTATTTGTAAAAGCTGCCTTCTGCCAGCTTTTTACAATGTGCTGAAGTTTCAGTGCTCATTTTCAAAAATGCTGTAGATGGTTTGAATCAACTAAAAATCATATGTTCACTTTCTCACAGCTACAGCAGCTTTTCCAGATAGCTAGCCAACAACAGTTTTGTCAACAGCCACAGCCCAACCAAACAGGCCCTAAGGCGGGAGAAATAGACCCCACGTTGAAGGGAGGAGTGCCATTCTATTCAATATAGATCCAATTTCAATGAGAGACTAGGTTTATTGTAGCGTATGATATAGATTTTTTTATTGAATGGATTATGTTTTTGTTTTCGAATCGAATCACTTAATACACAGTTTATATATGCCTCTTGTATATCGCATGTGGTGAATTGATGACTTATTGTTAATTCTCTATGTTTATGAACATTTTCCCGGTACAATGAAGTCTGATGTCATGTATTCATTTTTTTTCCACAAAGACTTTTCATGTAAAAGTTTGGTTTCCTACTTGTTCTCCATCTATTTCGTATTTTCTTGTCGATTTCTAACGATTCCAAGACGCTCAAGAGAAGAATATCTATGTGACGTGATAACGCGGGCTGCTGTCGTTTGATTTAAAAAAGATGCGATGGTAGTACTGTACTTTTTACAGACATCCCGACACTACGGATGGCCCTGGTTGCAGGAGCAAGCTTGTTTGGCTGGGTTGGCCATTCGTGAGTACACTCGGAAGAAAGTCTCCTCTGCTGATAAGGTAGCACTAGTACAGTGTCGGCCACTCCATTATTCTGGAGCAGACGGTACAGCGCCTAGTGCGAGTGATGAGCGGTGAGTTTCTAACCATTCCAAGAGCCCGACCCCGACGGCCGCAGTTGTTTCTCGCTAGACGTGGCCTTTCCGACACGCGCTGCGCCGTGCCTGCCTTCTCTTTTACTAGCAGGAATTGCGCGCTTCGCTGCGCCAAAGACTCCAGCCGGTGATTCAAAGTTTGAGTTTTGATTTGAGTATGCGTCAATATTTAAAATCAGTGAAGTTTGTGTATTCTGTTATCATCGATACTTGGCTGTGCTAGCATTTCTAAACAGGAATCCACGTATAGTACAGTACAATGTTTCGATGAGACTTCTAAGCGTCTTGTCTGTGCTCATACAAAGATGTAAAACCCCATGCAACAAAGTGCCAGAGGGATGCACATAAATTGTGTATTATATTATACATATAAAAATAGCACAAATAAACAACAACCAAAACGAGCCAGTGCATAACTCGAACACATAACTTGGGAAGCTCACACCAACAAATAGCAAATCACAAGTTTAGCACACAGTTCGAAAACTTGTTCCCACCAGAGCAGGAGCTACAGGGAGCCTAAAAAGGGAAAACCATGAAACAAAGAAAGAAATTGGCAGCTCTATGCATGGAAGATTAACATTGATAGCACCTGATTAGCAGGAACACACCAGCAGCTAGAACAGCCCCCGTCAGACACAACCTATTTGCAGTCCAATCCATTTTCAACAAGTCACTCTACCTGTAAGACCTAGTTGTAGAATGGCTAGGAATAATTTCTCTACAGCAAACACAACCTTGACCTGTAACAGTTACAGAATACCAGCTCAGCTATTATACCCTGGGAGCTAGCCGCCTAAAATATTAATACCTGAAAAATGGAAATCGTGCAAATAAGAATAAATCAGAAGTAGCAGTAATTGAAAATGGACACAAACAAAAGTAAAGTGAAGGAGTAAGCAACCATCTATACACTTCCACTTGCTATGCAAATATAGCATCGTACGACATGTACTTCTACAATTGAACAGAATCAGTCTCTAGTTATCATCTATACAGCTAACTGTTAAATAGAATAAGCAAAAGTGGTGGAAAAGAATGATTGAAACAAAAAAATGTAGGCACGAAGGTGAGAACAGATATTGGGTCTATAAAGACATATTTTTTTTAGATAATGAAAGAGAATATTTTTTCGTACAAAGTGCACAGCCAAATAGTACAAAGTGTTTATAGTTCAAACTGAGAAAAACAAAATGCAAATCAACATTGTAGAGAAACATAGCCGAACTTGAAACGGAACATCAAGACTCAGTAATCCGACTAGTAGATCGCAACCCATGCTAGGTAAAGAGCTCGCACGTAACATCAACCATAGATTAGTAGCTCACCAACATGTGCTCCTGGCACCTCCCACGCTGCAGTTGCGCCCAAGCCCGTATCCAACTGATAGCCAAATAGATAACCCGCAAAGGATTGTTAGATTTCTTTTGATTAAAAATAACGTCATTATGACAAAACCAAATAGCCCACCAAAAAGCAGTCGGACCAATTCGCATCATAGGGACTACATGGACGGAAACACCAGAAAGCCAAGAACCTAGCTATGATAAATACTTGTCGGTAGGGTAAATCAAAAGCAATCTGAACAATATGCCAAACAAAATGTGCAATATGACAATCTAAAAACAGGTGTTGAATGCTCTCGTCTGTAATACAACAAGAACAAGAAGGACTACCGTGCCACTATCGTTTGATGAGGTTGTCCTTTGTAAGAATGACCCCTTTGCACAAATACCAATGAAAAACTTTAATCTTTAGATGTATCTTCAATTTCCATAACACCGTGTGGCAAAACCGAATATTACAATTTGCTAAAGCGGTATACATGGAATTAACGGAAAAAAGCTTACTGGCTTGAATATTCCACAAGATTCTATCATTGCTGTCAACTTGTAGAATAATAGTCGACACCCGATGAGTTAAAAGATTAAGGGAAGCCAAATGATGATTCAAGAGAGTTCGTCGAATCCTTTAAAGAAGAGGAACCGAAGTCACCACCTTAGCTACCGAATCTAATTTATCCCGCACAATGTGAAAAAGAGCAGGATATTGTTGACTAAGAGGACGATCACCAAGCCAAGTATCATTCCAAAAACTAACCCGCTCACCGTCCCCAACTTGGTAAGAGACATACTCAGAAAAAAAGGCTTAATCTTCATAAGCCCCGTCCAGAATGGCGACTCCCCTCGTTTACTAGTCACTTGGGAGAATGTCTTAACAAATAAGTATTTATTGAAAATGAGATCTTGCCACAGACCCTCTTCATTGAGGAGCTAGATGTTGTGCTTATCTTGTTGCCTACTCCTCTAGTTTGTAAACAAGTTATGTACTATTCCCAATACTGTCACATTCATTTGATTTGGTTTCAAAACACATCTGCATACAATTGACACAAAGCACCATTTCTCTATATAGCATTTCTCTAAATTGCTGTGCCTCTATACTCATCTGATTGTTGTTTTTACTAATCATGTAAAATCTTTGCAATCATAGGTTGAAATGGAAGCTATAATGGATGATCCTATTGAAGATGGTGAACTACCAAGAACTAGTACAAATGTTGTTTCGAAAGTAATAACTTGGTCAAGTGCAACAAACAAGTTTCTAAAGAATGTTGGTCTGGAGTCAAGCTTTAAGAACATTTGTGAAGAACTTGAGTCAGAGAGATGGGAATAGCTGCGCTTCGAGAAACACTTGAATATCAACAGCAAGAGCTTGAAACATGGAAGATGTGGGCACAAGAAGCACATGAGGCAAGGAAAAAGCAGCAACAAGAGATGAAAGAAGTTGTGAAGAAGCATCATCAAGATATGGAACAAGTTTTGAAGAAGCAAGAAGAGACAGATGCAATTCTTCATCGTTTGTTGACCTTATCACAAATTCAAAACCCTCCTTGATATGTTGTTGAAAGAATTTTGTGGGGTGACATGTTTTGCAAATACTTGTGCCTGTGAAACTTCGTGTTATGGTGACATGTCTTGCAACTGTTTGTGTTGGTGAAACTTTGTGTTTTGGTAGTTGGCATGGTTCCTAGCTAGTCACCTTGTTATGTGCTACTTAGGTGTGATGTGAGTGCAATATCATGCACATGAACAATATTTGTATTTTGGTAGCATGAACTTTGTATTTTGCTAGCTGGAATTGCACTTAATCAATTAAATATGTGCTTGCGGTATCTATCTTGTGATGGTGTGTAATGAATTAAACTTGTTTCTTCTATGTCCAATCAATGCTGAAATTAACTAATGTTGGACTGTAAACATTATGTGGGCTATAAAGGAGTCCGGACCTCTAGAACCTTGGTCCAAAAGATGGATTAGTCCAGAAAAAAGACTAGATCAGAATAGTGAAACAAAAGTGTAATTGGCCGGATATAATCAAACTAGAAATAGAATCGGTCTAGCAAATCATGGGCCAAAATTGTTGTACTGGACCGAAACATACATGCCAAAAATCTGGGTCGGGATGGAGATAATGAGCCAAAATTTTGGACCAAACTAAATAGGATGGGCTGTGTAGACTAGGCCCGGAAATGATTGGCACCACGTCAGCTACAATTTTTATGACAAATTTTTTTGTCACCCCAGATTGACACGTCAGACAGTAGCTTGGTGACATGTTGGCATGCACATTATCACATAAAGAACTTTGTCACAGCACGACCACCATGTCAGCATCAAACATGAGGGCCGTGTCAGTTACCACCCGCCCAAGGGTTTATGACGACGAATAAAGAAGCTGACATGTCACCATTGATGATGCAAATATCGTCAGGGAACGCTGTGTTCGCGTTAGATTAGGCAGTCCAGCATGGCTTTTCATGACGAAAATGGGCACCATACGTGACGTTTTTGTGGCCATCTGTGACGAACTATGTCATCATAGAATGTCTAGCTTTCTATGAGAAATAACTTTTTCTTCATGCTTTTACGACGAAATTTGACCGTTGGTCATGCAAAATCATATGTGACGCAGTACCCTGACGTCCCTATTTTCATCACTACTTCATCACAGAACATTTTTCATGAAGGTCTTGTAACATTCTGTGAAAAAAGTCAATCATCATAGAATAGCGGATCCGTAGTAGTGTTCTACAGGGGTGGTATAATGAAACCACTCACGACTAAATAATTTGTGTAGACTTGGTATATGAGCTGCATTAATTTTTCGTTTCCATTTGTTGTGTGAATGAAAAGGATATGATTAGGGTGGGGTGAACACAAAGACTTGAGAGACTGGGGATGTACCTCGATTCACAACTTATGAGACCGTGTTAGAGTTAATAGTCGGACTGGTGTATACAGATTGTCCTATAGGGATGGCTCATACCTAAGTCGAAAGTATTGTAACGGTCATGTTGGATTACCCTCTGCCAGCACACCTAGTGAAGTGTGTTAATGATCTGACATTAAGAATCGATCAATATGTATAGGTAAAGATGTATACCTCTATCGAGTTAGAACTATTCGAATAGCCATGTCTGCGGTTATCGATAACTTGGTGATTACCTACGTCGAATTAGACAACTTTAGTGTTACTCTAAAATGACAACTTTAGTTTAGAGAACTTAATGGTTACTTCCTCATAGGTGGTTGAGAAATAGTCGTTTGATCATGGTGACAGAAGTGTTGAATTAGTTTTGGAAGAACGCTCATTTATCCCCTTATAACATGATTTGATAGTCACTTTCATCTATTAGAATAATATCAACTGAAAACTTGGTTTTACGCATTTAGCCCACAAATAACCCCTTGTTAAGACAAGATGCATCTATTACTATTTCTTTGTAAGTCTTGCAGAGTACTTTTGTACTCATCTTGCAAATGTTGATATTTTGTGCAGAGGAGATCATCTCCTCAGAGGATGGTTTCTTTGTAGAGATCGATGCCAACGGCGAGTAGTCGCTGGGGATCCCGGGTAATGGTCCTATCTAGGGTCTGGCAGCCGTTCGTTTATTCTATTGCCACTTTTGACCTTACTACTTGGGTTTTATAAACCACCTATAAAACTTCCACTATGTATTTGATATTTGGTCTTAGGACCACTTGTAAGAACATTTGATATACATATTATTTAAGAGCTATACGTAATATTACAGTTTCTGTCGTAGAGTTACTGTTGTGATACTTTTTTGTTCCAATATGCCTCATGTGCCACGTGTATATGATTATAAAAAACATGAAGTACGTAGGATTTCATGATTCATAGTATAGAACTGTCAAGTGTGATCATCACTATAAAGTGGACCCTTTTTTGCTGAGAGGTCAGGAACTATATTTCTCTACTCTAGCCGTGCATTCATTTGCCAAGACGAGTTCAGGGATAATATTTTGGCTCAGTGTAAAAGGAATGAGGAGATTATATCACTACTCAAACTGATGCCTTCATTTGTCGGCTTTAGTTTGGGGTTGATGTCTCAGGCTGTTCGAGGTCATATCACTCTACTTCTATCGAAGTATTTATATCTCGATGGTTGAGATCAGAGTTGATATCTCAACTTACGTGATGATTCCATTTCAGGTTTTATATTATAGATTTAGGGTCCTGACAACAAATAAACTTTATGATAACAAATTTGTGAGTGAACTAATATTGCTTGCCCGGGTGACGGCGCAAGAAAATAGTTTCTCGATGACCCACAAGTGTAAGGGATCAATTGTAGTAATTTCAATGAGAAATATTGTTGAACCTACAGGGAAGCATTGATTGGATCACTTGGTTCAGATTTGAAATCACACTAAAACAATGAAAAAGTGAGAGTTGAGATGCACGTCTACCTTTCTCAAATAGCCATACAACTCAATAATGCAATGGTGGAATAAAACATACGAGATCTAGCAATTTCTATTTTGGAATAAATAAAAACAAAAAGCTACCTATTAAGAGGCATTCTAATGGCGAAAAATAAGGCATGAGGTATTTAGATTCAGTAGTAGAAATTCTCATGTAAAACAGGGATTATATCACATATAAAGTACCACTACGAATTTGTAAGAACTTATAAGAGAGACCAATATTACTAGCAATAGGTAGATCAACCAACCCTTTTTATAAACATTCTTTAGGCGTACACCAAGGTATGAGCTGAAAAAATAATAATAAATTTGCTAATAAAAAAAAGAGAATTCAACACGGTTGGCTGCTCGACCCTATCCATTGTGCTTCCTACTCATGCATCCCTAAGTGTTATGCGTGGTCAATTCACGACATACAAATATTTAATATATTAAAATCATAGCATGTATAAAATTAATCTCAAACACATAATTGATTACACTGAAGATGAATAGCCATCATAATAGTCATGAGAACGCTACATAGTTACTACGACACAACCCTTAGCCTTGATGAGACTACTCACAAATCATGAACGCTATCAAGAACGAATAGTAGATTGAACTCACAACTTGAGAAAATACAAGATACAAACCAATCCAATGTTGCTAATGTTATAGATGAAGTACAAGGAGAGCTAATCTATGGGAGGTGATATGAGTCCTGGTGATGTTTCTGATATATCCTGAAGTCTTTTATCTTCTCCACGATACTCTATTCCTCCTCTGTTCTTGAAACTCCATAGAGGGTATATAAGGACAAAACAGATCTACTTGCGAAGAGGTGGTGGCGGCTGAGTCCTAGTGGCCCAGGTGGCAGGAGGGGTGGCACCCTTTGCCACTTGGGCCTACCGCCCTGCCTATGTGGCTTCTGCTGGCTACCTCCTTTCACACGAGGTATCTCTTTCCAGAATGTTCCTGAATACGTTAATTTTTTGATTTTTGTGGTGTTTTTTCTGCGTATAGAAAATAGAGGAAGAAATAGATAGTTTGATAGTTTCTTTGATACTAGCAAAAAATGATTAAAATACATAATAGAAATATAGCGAAAAAGCATCATTAAAAATAAAACATATCACTCGCACCAGGTGTCGACTAGTGCGGTGATCTTGTGAGCTAGCATCGGCTGGTAGAGGTGGTGGATGGCGGTATTGGTAGTGCCAATCTAACCTCTCTGGTTGGATTCGGTGCTGTCTCCTAGGTGAAAACCATGATCTAGCCTTCACGAGCTAGATCAAGCAGCGTCGAGGTACACGTGTCATCCCCTTATTGAAAATGTTGTATCAGAGCTCCGCTTCCTGGATGAAAACTCTAAGTGTAGCCTCTTGGTTCGACCAAACTACATCGACGTGTGTGCATCATTTCCATCTTGAAGGTGTTGCTTCGGAGAACTGACCTCATTTCTGTGTCACCGAACTAGGGCACATATGGTCCCTGAAATAGAATTGTGGTGAATAATGAAGAAGAAGGCTATCACGAGACCGGTGGCGGATGCTTCCGCTTATGGTGACCTTAGAGTAATAATATGGTTGTTATTCTTTTTTTCCTTTTCTTCTTTTAAAAACCGACGTACACGAACCTAACGCCTAACATTGTTTACATAAATTATGACCGTTCAACTTGGTATGGTGTTGTCACACTCTAGTTTTTCAAACTTTGCAAAGCATGGCATTGCATTAAGCTAACCAAATCTAAATCATGCACGTCACCTCACATGAAATAATACTTACAAAAATTCAAATAAAATTTTCAAGATTAATTGTAACTATACTAGAACAAATATGCAAAAATATGAGGACCTTCAATTCAAAAATATTAAAATAATTCAAATACCATTTTGAGCTATTTTTGAAAAATTAGCAAAACCCTAAGTTTGAGACTTCAGAAAAATCACCAAAAATCATGGAGGGTATATTTTATCCCATATATCTCAAAACCAAGCCTAGGAAGTTTTTTCTCTTTTCAAAAATTTCAAAAACAAAATTTAAATTTCATTTAAGCCCATTTGAATTTGGCCCAAGTTTCACTAATTTAAACACCCAAAAAATTTCATAATTTTTGGAGGACCTTCTCTCCTTATATATAATGCATTTTTGCAAAGAAATACCTTATCTTCTACTCAAATTTTGACCACGAATATTCAGTCAAGGGGATCACAGTTCACGCACTATTGTCTCTGTCTTTTCTCTGCGGATCCATTCTCTTGTCTTCCTTCTTTGGTCATCTTCCCTCTTTAAGCATAGCAGCTTGCAGTGCTTCCCTGCCATAGCAGTAGTCAAGCCTCCCCTCTCTTCACTCTTATCGACGTTTGACCACACAAAACTCTAGAAACCATTATTGCTATGTAGCTGTTCTGCTGGATCAATAAAGGTAAAATCCATATCACGTGTGGATTTATACCACCATAAATTCCCAAAAAACTCCTGAAGATTCTTGAAAAGATTCCTCAACCAGCCATGAACAATTTGCATAGTGATACTGTACAAGAAATGCTAGTTATTAATTCTTTTCCATCGAAGCCAGATTTGACCCTTGTACATGAAGTGCCATAAATACATATTAGAAAAATCCACAAAAATTCTCAGGGATACCCATTGATAGAAAAATCCTAGATATCAAATAAAATGGCTTGGTACAATATAAAAATTCTTAGTTATCATTATTTTTCTAAATCAGGGATAAATAAGCCTTTGAGCTACACCTACCCAAAATAACTCTCGAAAAATCCTTAAAAAATCATGCGGCCTCTCATATATGCCAGAACCTCAGATACCCAAAAATACAAGCCTCCATAGTACAAAAATTCTCAAATGTCTCCTGTTTTCAAAAATAGACCAGATTTAGCTTTGAACTACAAGTACCTAAAATATTCTCCCTAAAAATCTGAGAAAATTCTGGATAATCTACACTCTATCTAGAGCTCCAGTACCTAAAAATCCTCCTACCTGCTATGCACAAAATTAGAGTAAAGGCTACAACTATTTCCTGCCCAAGACATGCAATCCAAGATTCCATTCAATCCATTCAATGGAAAATAACCAAACTCCTTAACATTGCTGTAACTTCACCTCCAATAGTGAGCGGTGCCCAACTTTGCTGCAACCTCACCTCCAATAGTGAGCGGTGCCCAACTTTGCTGCAACTTCACAGCACGTGTGAGCTAATTAACTCCCCTGCCTCTTTCTTCTCTACTTAAGCCAAGAAACTCCTCTCCCTCCCAATTCCCAACCAGCCCGAGCTCATTACTCTATCTGTTCTCCATCTGCTAGCCTCCATTTCTTCCCCATAAAATTAGCTTCCCTCTGTACATGTTTTCTCAAGGTTGAGCTATACCTGTTTTCTTCTCCCAAGCTCCAAGTTGAAATAAGTCGCCCCGAGCTCCCTCTTGTTCCTTATCCTCTCCTTCGCCCTACTCGAGCTACATTTTTCCTCTCACCCAGTTTCCTCTCCTGGCAAGAACCTCAAAAGTCTATGTCTTCTTCGTTGTAACTCCGATCAAATCAATTCTTTCTCTGACGATCTCATAAATTCCAGAACTATCCATTAAGGTGACTTTAATAATTTTTGAAAGGTTTGGAATTTCAATTTGAAAATATTTCAAATATGTATGCTATGATACATCTTGCTCAAGATTAGCCTCGGACAAATCAATTAGTTTACCTAAAAATCTTCTAAAAATAATAATAAAAAATCTAGCATGATGGGCTCAGTGGCGTTTTAAAACTCTAATTCCTTTAGGTAAAGCTAACAAAAATCATGATGTGCATCAAAATATTTACTTTGTTAGGGTATATATATATATATACATAATATTTTTCATAACACCTAATACCTCATGGTATCTGCATCCTCTTCTCTTACCATGTCATATCGTTTGAATCTTATTTGGGTTTTTTTGGCTTGGTTGTTTATTCGACTCTCTCTCGATGTGTAGTTGACGGAGTGAAGTACGTGCGCCAGGAGGATCCGGAATCACCCCCGTGTTAGGAACAGAACCAGGAACTGCCAGGCAAGCATTTCTCACCTTGATCATGTTGAAACCTATATGTGATAAACTTAAGTATTTTGCTTACGAACTTGCATGCTATGTTTGTAATAATACTATGTTAAGTAAGAGTAGTTATGACTATAGATGCATTGCCAAGGATCCAACCTGAAATACTTTTGTAGCCATAGTATTAGACACTGGACATTGTAGATCCGGTGAGTTACTAGACATATAGGCTGTAAGCCAAGCTTAGTCCCGCTCTAGAATAAAGCTCCAATTTTTTACGAGGTTGGGAATTACTTTTGGTTTGGGAAAACAAAACCCTTGAGGTGACGTGAGTCGCCCAGGGTGGATGTTGAAAAATATATTTATAAAAAATCTAAAATAAAAGGAGATGATTTTGATTCGGGTAAAATTTTTAAGGGCAATTTGGGGATGTTGATGTAACATGTGGTGGTATGGTTGTTGGGATTGAGTATGGAGTCTTGCTCGAATCAACCAAGAACTGAGCCTAAGTGCCGCTAAACTAGGTTCACCCCGTACGTTTCACCGAGCACAAGCGGAGACTGGGTAGATCTTATCTAGCGGGTCCAGCTCTGTTACAAAAAATGAGTGAAAGGTCTCATTGTAATAAACTCTGCCGATACACCTCGTGAAGTGTATTCGTGTTATTATACACACTCCATTCTTAATCAGTGACAGCTAGCTAGGATTCCAATATTTCATGTGTTTGCTGCCTATATATATATCATCTCCTGCTTCATCATATGGACACCGGTTAAGCACCTCCCTCTCATATATACAGCCTTCTGATCTTGTGTTCCTCACGTAGTACTCTAGAATCAGGGAATGGCTCCCGTTCTCAAGGTGGCCGCTGCTATTGCCGTTTGCGTTCTGTTGGCCCTGAATGTGAGGCAGGCGACGGCTGACACAAGTTGTAGTGCCTGTGCCCGATGTGGCCCTGTGAGCGGTTAAAATCGCTAATCTGACATGCAATGGCGAATGCACAGTCGCGTCTCGGACATGCGACGCCTGCAAAATCGCATCTCCGACATGCGACGAAACCTGCACAGCCATGTCAGAGGCATGCGAGCAATGCAAGCTGAAGGTTGCCCAAGCGTATGCCACCAGCTGCGACACCGGCTGCTCCCCCGTCTGTATCTGATGAGCTGTGCATGTGTGTTGTTACATCCGATCGAATTATTGTTCCTCCATCTAAATAAGTGAATGTCGGCCAGGCTGCATGCGTGCTGCGTACCGAGCTACAGAGCATGCATATATTGCAGGGCCAATGTTCGGTTAACTTTACTATTATCCTTCATGTCAGTCATCATCATCAGATTATACATACATATGAATGTCGTGTCTGCTTGTGCATGTCTGTATCATGTATGTAAATCGCGGGGACCCAAAAATTCAACAGCTTGAGTTCATTGAAATTTCGTTGAGTTTGAGCCTTTTCTGAAATCTGGAATCAAATTCAAAACTACAACTCAGTATCCTCTCAATCAACCCAATACGGCCCAAAAACATTCTCAGCCCACCTCTACTCCAGCCCAGCTTTGGCCTAATATTACCCCACTACTATAGAATGGATCATCCAAGATCTGTAATCACTCCGGTAAAGTATATTAGAGACGGTTCGCAAAAGAAACCGTCTAGGTTAGCTCTGAGCGATGCGACCATCTATGATGGACAGATATCATAGACTGTTTTCTGTAAGAACCATCTATGATCAAGGTGATATCGCAAATGGCTCTTTTTTTTAAATGTCATTGATAATATGCCCATTTATTACCAACAAACGGGCCAACTTTCCCCAACCCAAGCCATTGTCTTAAATAGTTGCGGAAGCTCCGGTGTTTTGGCAGCTTGGAGGCAATTTGGTCTAAAATAACTAGGGATTTTGCATATCGTTGTTATGATGGTCTAAGATTAGTGATTGATTCAAAAAATAAATAATCTTAAAGATCTAGCTTAGTGAAAAGAGAGAATGTAGATCTAGAGTTTGGTATAAGGCAAAATCTATATGTTCTTATTGATTTTAAGGCTATTAGTTAGTTGTACTGTACTATATCGAACATGTTGCTAATTAATTAGGGTGGCAAAATGATAGAACCATAGATGGTTTAGATGATCTATATTGTAAAATAGAGAAATGTAGCATGTATGCTTAATTTATTATTTTAGATATGATTTATCTAGTTCATTAAGTTCAGCTATGTTTACGTATATTTCTTTGTTTCCTTTATGCACTAGCGTGATCTTGGGTTGGTGCTGAATACAAAAAGTGTTTGGATTTTTACATCTAGATCCGACAGAGTACAAATAGGCTGTCATCAGAAACCTCCTAAAAAAACTCCCCACTTGGAAGATCTATTTTTTTTTCATTTACTCAATGTCTCTCTCCAACTACTATAAGCCAAATTAACTCAACAATATAGAACATTAAAAATGATACGGTAGCTCCAATAAAAATTGCACGACAGACCACCGTAAAACAGATTCAATTGGCATCAACACTCCATGTGTGATTATCGAAAGATGAAGATATCGTCATAGAAAATCATAGGTAGATGCCATAATGATACCATCGAAAATAGGCAACGTGGCACAAAACTCCACCTCCAACAAAAGCAAATTGATTATTGGTAATCAAACATCGATCAACTGACGTGGCAAATCATCGATAATGGTGCCAGGGAATAATAGTGTGTGGGACAAACACTAGAACAATCGCCACTACTACAGATATGTCCATTACAAGCGGTTTAGAAACGTCAATACATGCAGTTTCCTGAACCACCTGTAAGCAAAGGTCTGTGATGACCCCTTGTCATCATAGGTAGTAATGAAACCACCTGTGATGAGGCAGGATTCTTAATAAGAATCATCTGTCTCCATCGTCCCAGGCGATTCTAGATAAGAACTATTTGTGATATCTCGCTTATCACAGGCAGTAGTGGCTATAGAACCGATGTGATCAAGTTTTCCAGAAACACTATATATTCTTGATTATTGGCTACCATCAGGAAACAAAACAGAAATTGCACATATATCATACGTTCACAAGAAATTGATACATATCACATTCATTCAAAGAAAACCGATACATATCACATTCATCCACAGAAAAATTGACACAAATAACATATTGATTCACAGAGTGAACTCCTAGTCCATTTCATAAACCTCATATCACATTAATCCACAAAGTAAAGTTGACATTACTTCAAAGTACACAAAGAATTTCATATCACATAGCATATGCATATATGTCACATGAATTTCATAGTTGTCATTTCTTAACAAAGGCGAACTCACCTTCTTCCAAGTCGAGGTGTGGAATTGACCATATTCATCAAATACCTCTCTAACAAGGAAGGCGTCGATGAGTTCTTGTCTTCTGTCGAGATGGGATGTTTTCAATGTCGTCTCCGAAATGTCCCTATGTTGTCGATTAGAATATATTAAAGTCATGCATTTATAAAATTAATAAAAATATGAAAATATTTATAGCAATAGTGTCAAACCTTCAAATCATGTTTTTGAAAATGATTGATCATGACTTCTATTGTACTGACCCTAATGTATAAACTGGTGAAGAAATGGTCCTTGGTGATCATGAAGATACAAAGAACCATTTCCCCTCACATCCAAAAATGCATATAGGAATTTCAATTTTGTCTCAAAATGAAAACCCTAAAAATCTACCCTAGAATAAACTCGAAGGAAAAACTTTGAACCGAAAATCATCGAAACTATATTTTCAAAATTTCTGCAAGCCCTAAAAAACTCTCACAGATTCTATAAAAAATTCGAACCCAACAAAGTTCATTTGCACTTTCAAAAGAAAAGTTCTCCAAATTACCCTCAATTGGACAATTCCATCCTATATTCAAATAATTGCTCAAATATCTGAATTTAAACCTGAGAAAATTCATGAAGGTGAGAAATACCCCGGAGACCCTCTTTAATTTTTAAATCCAAAAACCCAAATTTAAACCTCTTTCTATTTCAAATTCCAACTAGAACAAAAGAAAAATGTAAATAAAAAGAAATGGGGAAAATATTTACCTTTTGGGCCGGCCCATTCCCCCTTCTCCTCTCGGGGCCAGGCCCAGCTTCCTCCTCCTCCTCGCCCACACAGACCACACCTCCGGCTTTTCCGTTTTCGTCTTTTGAAAGCACCCAAGCCTCTGACATCTTCTCTCTGTTGAATAATCATGTAGCCTGTAGGAAACTCCTCCATGGAATCGAGCTAGATCTGACCCCCCCTCTTCCTCACCGATGACTTCCTCCACTGCTGCCGCTGCATGCCGTCGTCGTCAGCCTTCCCAACCACTTCAGCGTCAGTCAATCACATGTGCGTCTTCGTGGTGAGTTGCTAATCCCCCAAAGCCCCTCGTTTTGCTTTCTCCCTTCCTTTTTCCCTCCCGAGGATGTTCCCCTACTTTTCCCATTGCTGGTCACTATCGCCGCGCTGCTCCTGTCGACCACCCTGATCCCAAAAATGGAACCAAGGTGTGGCTAGCAGCCGAACAGCGCGAATCACGCACAAAATGGTCCACTGTACCATAGATAGTTTGGTTATTGCCTTTTAGTATTCTTTTGGTTCCATGCCCTTTTTAATCTTTGTGCTTGATCAAAATACACTTTCTAAAGTTGAACGGAGAGAGTTTTACCTAGCACCAGAAAACGCTCCTCATTGTCAGAAAAGAAAAACAAAGCAAAAATAGTCATGCTCGATTATCAATTACACTAATAAAACTAGTTCAAATCAATCACAATCACCGACTGTACTAGCCGATACCCATCCACGTTCTGAGATGAAGACTTATTTCGTCCGTATTTTAATTCGTGGAGCGAGGGAAATGGAATGTAAAAAACGAGTGATGGACCGGTGATGCCACACACAGATCACGATAACAGAAGGAATCTTCACGTGTTCGTCGTGGTGGCAGGCTGCCGTCTCCCAACTCCCAACCCTCCCCCGTGCCGCTCGTCCGGGCGAGTTACTGTAGAATCGCTTTCAGCCTCTTGCCCACAAGTACCGCCTGCTCGATCTCTCCACCGCACCCTGCAGCGCCCCCGCCCTCGCGCGTCGCGGCCACCCTCGCACGCCCCCGCCATTCGCCTTCGCGGGCGGCCGCGCCCGCCCCCCGCGCTCGCACGCTGCGGCCGTCCACGCACGCCCCCACCGCCCGCCCTCGCACCGCGGCTGCCCTCGCACACTCCCTCCGCCCGCCCTCGCAGACGCCGTTGAGGAGGCGGTCGAGGGGGAGGAAGGTGCGGGCGCCGAACTCCCGGCGCCCTCCGGCTGGAAGAAGAAGGTCTGCACCTCCTCCTCTGCTTCCGGCTTTGCTTCGGTTCCGAAATTGGACGCTCTGGTCGCGGTTTGGTCGGGTTCGCGAGGGTTGGGGAGAGGCTGTTGAGCTCGAATTCGAGGGTCTCTGGCTTCGTGCGTGGGGAATTTTTGCCTGCACATTCGGGGGCCGGATTCTAGGGTTTCCGAGCTTAGTCGAATTAGGATCCATACTGTTCGTGGAGTGCGCTTGTTATTCTGCGGCGTTTGCAGGTTCGGGTTGTAGTGTCTAAGCTTAATTAGGGTTCGTATTTCCTGGCGTGCAACGTGCTTGTATTTCCCAAAATCGCTTTAATTTAATTATTTTTTGAGCAATGCATATTTAAAAATACTCTAAAAAGATTTTAAGTATTTCAAGAGAAAGATATTTGAGAAGAAGACACTAAAAAATATCATGAATAAGTATGGTGAAGATATTTTAGAGAACACTAGAATTTAGAGAAAATTCTAGAGTAAGATATTTTAAGTGTAGTGCTAGAGAAGTTATGAAGTAAGAAAGTATCTATGACTTGCAAATATTGTAGAGATTTCTAGAATAGAGATATTTATAGTATGATGGTTAGGAGGATGACAGTTGTCATGCATCTAACGGTCTTGTACAAGTATAAATAGGGGTGCCACCCTTTTCCCATGTACAAGTAAGTGAAGCCACCATGAGTAGAATACAATACTAGCGAGTGTGGCATAGTCTTTGGTAGAGTGGTAGTTAGGATAGCAACTAAAGAGTGATGTATCAATGGTTTTAGTGATGAATAAGAGTTTCCTTGGGTAAAAATGTGATCTCCCCAAACACTAACTACACTAACTAGTAAGAAAGAAAGACTAACCAGCTAAAAAGTAGTTGGTGTAGCGGGTGTGTTATATCCTCACATAGTGTGGGTAGTAAGGGTCAAGCCCAGGCCATTCTCAACATTTCTTCTAGGAGGTTAAATAGTCCATATAATTTATATTTGTACGTGGGAGCTACAAGAAGAATCACACTTCTAAAATATTTAATATGTCTAAGCTAGCAAACGTTAGGTTGTCACATCTTTACAAGTACCGCCTGCTCCACCGGTCTCAGATCTCTCCTCCGCCACTCGCCTCCCTAGTCCTGGTGTGGCACCACCCCGCTCCCGGACCCTGATCCCGCAGGTTAGTTGAATGAATCGTTCTGTGCTCGCTCCGCGGATGGTTTTCCAAATCTTGCCTCTCGCGCTTGCCTGCCATGTGTTCGACGAAGGTGTACATGCGTGCGCTTGTTCTTGTTTGAGTCGATTTGGGAGGGCGATTTGATTTATGCTGATTCATTCCTGAGTTTATCTAACCGATTGGTTGGTATGAGTGCTGTTTTAGGAGCTCGAAACTAAATTTGTAGCTATTTTCTGTAGAAGTTCTGCAAGCTTTAGTTCCTCGAAAAAGAGTTCTGCAAGCTTTCTGTAGGAATTTGAGCATTATCCTGCCTGCCCTTTTTCAGGAAAGAAAAGGAAAGCTGCTGTTCCTGTTCCTAAGGTGCTTTGCATGTTCTCTAGAGTTCTCAACACTGTTATCTGGAAAAGTTCCGTCCTTTTTGGTTTCTCCTCTGTAATGTGTATCAGCAAGTACGAAACTGGGCACTTACATGCACATGTTTGAATTGGAACGCTGGATAGGTAGCCAACTTGCGAGTAAAGTTGTGAACCCCACTACCCCTGTGGCCCTCATCGTTGGGTCACTTTGTGCAGTCAAGGCAATTGAAATCTGGTGCTGCAAATCCGAAGGCTATATAGTCTTTCAGTCCTAGTTTTTCTGCAAGCTTCAGTAGTTGCAATTTTCATTAGATAGAAATAGTCCAAGATGATTCTAGTTTCGTTCTTAAAGAGGTCTGGTTGTCTTTGTCTGCTCTTTTTACCCCCAGTGTATATCTCACATAATTCTGCTCTTTTTTCCTGTATATATCTCGTACTCAGATTCTGACGGTGAACATTCGCTTTCTTCTTCCCATGCAGGAAGGCTGAAACCTTATGTCTTTTCCTGTTTGCAGCTTTGATATCGACGTATTGCTTGGTTGATGCCCCCTCGCGGAAATGCTCGACTCACTTATTAGCCGTGTAAGATTCTCAAAGAGCTATGACATTTGGTTGTGCTGAAATCTGCATTTCTTCTGCACTTTGCAAAGGCACTGATCAATTCCGTTCTATCTGTTGGTCTAGGATCCGAAGATGGAGAAGGAGAAGAAGCCCGATGAGATAATTACAACTGGAGTTATTGCAACTTTGCAGAATTTTCTACGCAAATGCATCATAGCTGTCCTCTCATATGGCCCAATGCCTAAACACATTGCGTTTATTATGGATGGTAACCGTAGATATGCTAAATTCAGAAGTATCAAGGAAGGCGCTGGTCATAGGGTGGGTTTCTCTGCTCTAATTGCGAGTCTTATATACTGCTATGAAATGGGGATGAAGTATATCACAGTGTACGCGTTTAGTATCGACAATTTTAAACGAGACCCGAGTGAGGTGCAGTCCTTGATGGAGTTGATGGAGGAGAAGATCAATGAGCTATTGGAAAACAGAAATGTCATCAACAAGGTTAACTGCAAGATCAACTTCTGGGGGAACTTGGACATGCTAAGCGAACCGGTGAGGCTAGCAGCTCAGAAGCTGATGGCGAGCACAGCCGAAAACACAGGATTGGTCTTCTCTATTTGCATGCCATACAACTCTACTTCGGAGATTGTCAATGCTGTCAATGAGCTCTGTGCAGAACGGAGGGGTATGATACAGAAAGAGCATGCTGGCAGCTGCAATGTCCATGATGCGAATAGCGGTGCACATTCGGATATTTCAGTGGCCGATTTGGATCACCATATGTACAGCGCGGGTTGCCCAGACCCTGACATTGTGATCCGGACTTCAGGCGAGACTCGGCTGAGCAATTTCCTCCTGTGGCAGACGACTTTTAGCCATCTGCAGAATCCGGACCCTCTGTGGCCTGAATTCTCTTGGAGGCACCTTGTTTGGGCTATATTACAGTACCAGAGGGTTTACCCTTATATTGAGCAAAATAAAAGGCTGGCAAAGAAGCAGTTGTGAATTATCTCATCTCCTTTGGAAGGAGGTAGGCAGATACCAAAAAGATAGTAACACCTATACATCGACCTGTCCAAAGTTGCCTCCTTTTGATTTCGTGTAATAGCCTAATGGGGAGTACCAAAAGAGTGTAATTATGTGAACCATATGTATTGTGATGGATAATTCTTCATTTTGCGATTGTGTTTAGCGTTAGCACTTGATTGCTGCTTAGCCTGAATATGAAAGAAAGCAAAATGAGAAAATTGTAGAGCATCAATAACCAGTAGTTCTGTCAACGCATGTAGTAATATACATTTACATTTTGCAATTGCTCTGTGAACTTTACAGAACGATTGATAGTTTGCACGAAATGGTGTACATGGATAGGCAAAGGTGTACATGGATTAATATGACACCCGGCTTCCTTGTCAATTGCCCACAACACGATGGTAATCTTGCTGTCGATTAATGAAAGAAGATCCTGATTCGAAAAAAAAAGAGTTTCGTTCACGCGAAAGCAACCAACCTCTGCTTGATCTGCTTAATTAGGCAGAAGCCTGCTTACAGTGAAGTTGCACTAGGTACTCCACTTCACAGGTGGAGTCAATTTGGAGAGTAATAGATTACATAGTGCCTTGTTGGAAACAAAGATAAATTAATCTTGCAATTGCTTACGCAGGCGGATGTTCGATAATTACTTTGAAGGGCAACTTCCAGAATTTATTGCGAACTTTATCAATCTCAGACTTGTACGCATAAGTACTTGATTACTTTCACTAGGTATAGCTTCTTCTTCCTTTCCATTCTTGGAAAGCTAATGCACTTGTCTTGCTAGGAGAATATATGGGATGAAACTTCGAGGGCCTATTCCAAAAAAGTTCTCTAATTTGATCAATCTAAGAAATCTGTAAGTTGGTTTCTTCTATTAAATATCAAAGAATATATCACTAATCCTTAATTTGCTTATCATTGCCATACACTTAAGTAAGGCTACTGTAAAATAGTATAAGAGCAAAAAATGCATTTTGCTCTTGGTCATCTAATCTGGAGAACTTCTTGCCCACTATATTCACGAAAAATTGTAGTGTCATGCCATTTCTTAGAAGTCACACAATCCGATTTTCATATTAATAAATAGTTTATAGTGTTATGTTAACAGGGATTTCCTTACAGGATGCTTGGTGATCTTGATGGTGAAAATTCTACTTTTGATTTCATAGCAGACTGGGCAAATCTTTCAAAATTGTATGTCTGCAAGTGTCGTACTGAACTATACTTTGGTCATGATCAGTACAATTACTTACTACATTTTCTTTTTGTTAAGCAGATCACTGAGGAAATGTGGAATTGTTGGCCAGCTTCCTAGTACTCCCCCAAAATTACCCAATCTAACATACCTGTGGGTTTTCTAGAACTTCTGCTTGAAGATAATGCTTTTTTTTTATAGTTATGCTTCATAGTAATATAACTCGTAATTTGGGATAATCTTTAACATAGTTGTCCTACAACAAAATGCTATTGTTCTTAATATTATTCTAGCTGTGAGTATTTTTCTAGCCTGACTTTACATGGTACTATTGCTAGCTATCTAAAGTATCCATTGTCAAGCATCAATAGGCTATTAGATTAAAAAAGGAAACACTATGAACAGTTCTTGTACATACCTTTCTTCAATAGCTTCTCTTTTTTTAAGGGAAACTGTAGGGGAGGCCCCAACAGTATTTCTTTCATAGCTTCCAGCCTTGTAGTGGTAGTGGTTAGGTTACCTGGAAAATTAAATTTGATGTTATGAATGTTTCAACTCAAAATTTTGAATGATTTTGAACCTTTTTCTTCTCAGCTCAATTCACTGTACAGTCACATATACTTTATCTTTTCCTTAGCTTTGCTGTAATATTCGGCAATGAAAGCTATGCCATGAAATATATCCCCTTATGGTTGAAAGTGCAATCAGTAATGTTAAAAAAATACATATATATATTATGATGGTATTCAATAGTTATCTTAATTTTAAAGTGCGTGGATGCCTTACATTTGCAGAGATTTGAGGTCAAACAACTTATCAGGCCCGATAGGACTATTGCTTCCGTATAAGAGCTCAAGCTACCTGTAAGTTGTAGTTACAAACTTACAATCCTTGTGTGATGTGGCACCTGAAAAAGAAGTTGGATTAGGGGTGAACTATTTGCCTAAGAACTTGGTACTGTTTGCAAAGTAAAATTTAGACAACCACAACCTTATTGTTCCTGTACATTCAAATTTTTGAAGATATATTCTTATGGAAGCTAATGAATTCTCATACTTTTAGGTATGTGGATGAAAACAACTTTAGTGGAGATCTGCCTTTTGAAATTGTTCAATCATCACTTGCTTTGTAAGTCTGTTCATTTGTTCTGCGTTTGCACTGGTTGATGGATACTTTGCACTAATATAAAAAATGCCCCATGGGCCATCACTTACCAAAACCTGTCAAACTAAGCTTGAGGGTACCATTTTAGTTTGTACAAAGGCCTCTTAAAACACTTATTGTTCTAATGCTTTTCACACTTTTACATACACTTCTTTGTATTCATATGAGTTGCAACTATTTCTGGGCTACAGCCTCAACAATGGTGCATCACATCAACTCATATTGACTATCCTCGTGTTATAGTATGGAATATATCACCTATAGCCTTCTAGTTAACATGGGTGCTGGTTTATCCTGAATTCTGATACCATGTTCATTTTGTGAAGAAGATTACACAAAGGGGGCCGTTGTATTGCATCGAGGCCCAAAGGGCTAATATATACAATACAAGGGACATAACCCTAGACTATAGCTACAATACTACTTATACCCCTACATACACATGATATTACGCTTCTAGCCTTAACACTTTGGATCAGATCAAACTTGGAACTGTGCCCAGCTAAAATATAACTTTGACAAAACAGCTGAGGTATAGGAGTATATTAAACATAGGAACTTGGAACTATTGGATCTGAACTGGTCCCTAGAAACTAGAAAGAAGTGGCTGTGATTGAATCAACAAGGAGATTGGCGAGACATTTATTCAGATTGGTAGGAATTATATTTGTGTTAGCAAGTTAGCAACTTAGCATGGCATAATATTTAAAATTGCACGAAAGATCTAAGAATTTATTTAACATGTTCAAAATCCGGACCAGGGTGTTACAGTTCTATTATTTGTTTTCTCTGTGGTGTCATATTCTGAGATTCTAATTCTTCAAGGGCAGCCTAGAGTTCTGTGCCTTTTTTTAAGTAAAACATGTATTTATATATTTTCTCTCTGTGGGGTTAATCTTTTTCTGCAGTGCCACCTGATCTGAAACATGTCTAACTCTTGTGAATTTTGGTATAAACACTCCAGGGATGTTTCCTATAATCCTCTTCTTAATGGAAGCCTTCCTAACAATCCTGCTGGTCAGAAGTGGGCAACGTATGTAATTCTTACTTTTGCTCGTTATATTAAGCATTTATGCTAATAGCTAAATTAATTCTGGCAAGCTTACTTATTCTTTTGCAAATATATTCTTCTGCATAGAAATTATATCGGAACCTCAATTGATGCAAGCGGAACAATTAACAGGTAATCTACATTTTAAATATTTGATTTGGTCATGCTTTGATATTGTCGATTGAACAAGCAATAACTTCATTATTATTGTTTGCCAACAGTTTTATTTTTGTAACTTGAAAATATGATTATTGGACAATCTTCCCTTGCTGAAGGCGGACACATTTGTTAATGAAGAGAGCTTCTCTAACACTATTGATCGAAAAACATTTTCATTTTGACATCTAATTTATGCTGTTCAGCATTCGGTTTCTTTCAGCACCAAGAATAATTAACGATGCAACCATTTCACTCCTGTAAGGCTGTAACTGGTCTTTTCTTGACTTTGGAAAAATAATCAAATATGTTGGAGAACTGAAGGGCCATGAAAGAGGAGACCAAAGTTCCTGCAAGTTTTGCTTAGTTGCAACTTAACGGGCCTACATATGCATTAGAAAATTGTCACAAGTTTGGCATATCTTTGCATTTTAGATAACTGCCTGGGATAGAATAATTGGAAAGTTTAGGAAGTTTCAACAAGGGGAATGATGACAAAGAAATTTTAGAATTGGGGTTGGGCTTTTGGTACTTCTATAAGCAGTCATGAGTCATGACTCATGACCTTGTCCTTGTAATTTGCAGTACAATTTAATCTGTGGATTATTTTGCAATAGTGTCCTCCTGCTTCATATTTCTTACCCTGCCATAACTATTAACATGCAGTGAAAACCTTACTCTCCTCAACTGTCTCCACATGAAAGAATGCAGCAGAAAATATTACACTAGTAAGTCTTAAAAAATCTTTACAGTTTGATATTTGAAGATGACTTTCTTTGCTATTAGACTTCCAGTACTCAACTAATCATATATTAATAATGCTACAGTCACCATATTGGTGTGCATATTATGCTGCTATACAGATTAAGATTTAAGACTTGTTAATGCTTGGAAAGTTGTACTTAGATCTTGTCTGTCTATTAAAGAACTTAGCATGTCTCCCGCATGCTTAAATCTTGTCACTATCTTTGCTGTTGTTGTTTTGTTCTTGTGCTGTTTTGTTCTAGCTGGTGTTCTCCTCCTCTGTTCTGGCTTTAGGGGATCTGTTTTCCCTCCCCTGTTGTTCTCTCTTTAAGATTGTCTTTGCCAGATATGTTTGTAATTCCATTCTTTGAATGAATGGCGGACCTCCTTCCCCTTTGTCAAACTATCTTAATGTACAAATTATGGTGTCCATAGAGTTATTAAGACTTATTAATGCTTCTAAAGTTGCACTTAGATCTTATCATTTTATTTCAGAAGTAACACGTGTTCAGCACAAAATTTTAGCCTCTTCCTCATTTGATCATAAATGCAGATCCTATAACTTCCTTTGCTGTTAACTGTGGTGGCAAGCAAAAGATATATTCAGATCCATTGTCAATTACGTTCTCCGACGACTCCAGTGATCTTGGAGAAGCAAGCTTTCATGCTAATACTGATAGTCAATGGGTAGTTAGTCATGTGGGTTCTGATCCTTTTAGTGCCTCTCCTGGTATCGTAAAGACAAGTCAAGCTATTCTAGGAACAGACATGCCTGAGCTCTATAAAACAGCACGAACATCAAGAAGTGCTTTATGGTACTATGTGGTTGGTTTGTCTAATGGGAAGTATACAGTTCAACTCTTCTTCGCAGAGATAGTTATTGAAAGTCAATCAATTAATGGACCAGGAAGGCGTCTATTTAACATTGATATTCAGGTTTGATCTCTGTGTGTGTGTAAAAAGAATTTTAACACAGCCAGTTCATGTCAGCCAAAGAAATTCTGATTAACTGCAGGATCAGAATATCAGGACGGATTTCAACATTATTAAGGAAGCAGGGGGTTCAGGAAGACCCACTAACATAACTCATGAAGTGACCGTGGACAACTCGATACTCAAAATACATCTGTACTGGAATGGACGAGGTACATGCTGCATTCCATATGTAGGAGCTTATGGGCCTCTGGTGTCAGCAATAAGAGGTAATGACAGTACATTCAATGCTCTTTGCTGATATCTTTTCTAATGGGAAAAGGATTGGCTGACAAGGAGGAAATGCTCAATTTCTGCAGTTTTCCGTCCTGAAAACTCGAATAACAGCCCCCCACAGCCACCGCCACATTCAGCACGACGCGATGAAAAACGAAGAGGAGAGGTTGCAGGCATTGCAGCCCTTTGTATAGCCACTGCAGTAATATCTTCATCCGTCCTTTACCTCTGGTGGAAATGGATTTCACTTGTGAAGCATCCAAAGACATGAGTTCAGATGTGTATAGCATGTGAATGGGCCTATCTATTGAGTCGCAAAGAGATAAAAGAATGAGCCTCTCTATGTATTGTTGTATCATATCTGCTTTGAGCTTGGTTGGGAGTTGGGACATGGACGCCTGTACAGCAGAAGGCAGTAGGCACTGCATTGCGTGAAGAGGGAAACAGCATCGATGTACAGTTCGGTTTGTGGTCAGGATCTTTAGATCTATAAAACTTTGTTTGTTTTCTCAATGTAAGAACCACTGAAGTTATCTCAGGTTTTTCTACAAATGTTGCACGCATGTTTATTTGTTCATTAATCATACCCAATTTTCCCGTACTCGTGGTATTTTTGAATGGCTATATTCCATTCGGAACACCAGAAATTGTACTGATTCCTTGGAAATTGAACTATTCTTGTGATATCCCTACGCTCCTAATGCGATCTGAATGCTTGATTCCTCGCAAAAAAGAAAAAGGATCTTAATGCTTGATGTCATTCATGTGGTTCGAACTGAAATATTTCGAGATATCTAACAGCGGCATTTTTATGTTTGGTAACTAGGATGGATTAAACTTCCTACCGCAGAATTTCAAATTTCTTAGCTACGCAGCGATCCAAGTGTCAGCCAAGTCTCACCAGCATTACCAATACTTGGTTTGTTTTGTGAGGGTTGTGAATCAAACGGCCTTTAATTTTCAAAGATTACGAATTTGACATCTTTTAATCATATATTGCGCTCGGAATTTCAGAATTTGGGATGAATTCGCATTAATCATAGAAAGAACTTTTAGAATCTTTGTCACCTCCTTGTTCGATTAGAATTCGTTTCCAACCCCTAAACTAAAATAAAATCGAACGCACAGCCCTCTCCTTTTACTTGCCTTACAAGTAGATCCCTCGTTAACCTCCCCCGAGTTGCTTCCCACTTCCCCGAATCCCCAGAGAAATCCCCAATCCCTCGCCGCCGCCGCGATGTCTCGCCGTTACGACAGCCGCACCACGATCTTCTCGCCGGAGGGCCGGCTGTACCAGGTGGAGTACGCGATGGAGGCGATCGGCAACGCCGGCTCAGCCCTCGGGATCCTGGCGGCCGACGGCGTGGTCCTCGTCGGCGAGAAGAAGGTCACCTCCAAGCTCCTCCAGACCTCCCGCTCCGCCGAGAAGATGTACAAGATCGACTCCCACCTCGCCTGCGCCGTCGCCGGGATCATGTCCGACGCCAACATCCTCATCAACACCGCCCGCCTCCACGCCCAGCGCTACGCCCTCTCCTACCAGGAGCCCATCCCCGTCGAGCAGCTCGTCCAGTCCCTCTGCGACACCAAGCAGGGCTACACACAGTTCGGCGGCCTCCGCCCCTTCGGCGTCTCCTTCCTCTTCGCCGGGTGGGATAAGAACCACGGATTCCAGCTCTACATGAGCGATCCCTCCGGTAACTACGGTGGTTGGAAGGCCGCCGCCGTCGGGGCCAACAGCCAGGCCGCTCAGTCCATGCTCAAGCAGGACTACCGCGACGGCATGACCCGTGAGGAAGCCGTCGCCCTTGCTCTCAAGGTCCTCAGCAAGACCATGGATTCCACTAGTTTGACAGCCGAGAAGTTGGAGCTGGCCGAGGTGTTCCTGCAGCCTGGCACCGGAGAAGTGCAGTACCAGGTGTGCTCCCCAGACGCCATGGGGAAGCTGCTTGCCAAGGCTGGGCTTACTCAGCCGGCACCCGAGGCCTGATGTGCTGGTTTGCTGTGGCTTGTGATGCCTACTGCTCTTAGATGGCCTAATCAGTTATGCTTCTGTTGTTTAAACCAAACTATTTGACAATTACCTGTTTTAATTTCATGTCGAACATGCTTGATCGATTAATGATATTTGCTTTATCTGATGGATTGTCTTAATTTTGGTTAAAATTATGATATTGTGTCCCATGCTTGATTAAGTTATTGTGATTAGGAGGTATGGAAACAAGAGCATACACAAAACTAAGGTGAAACCTATGTATCTGACCATGTTGTCATCAAGTGTGCTTAGTTAACCAGCTCAAATGTAAGGTGATTCCAAATTGTGAGGAGATTCTGGTTCTTGGAATTACCTAGAAAGTCTGTGGTTATGAAGTTTAGCGTCTTATTCAATATTTCAATTCACCATGTAGTTTGCCCATGGAAAAGTCGGTATTTATGTATGAAACATTATGTAAGATTGTAGGTTGGAATCTTGGTCAGTCCAGGTTTTCTTGTTGCTTTATGGTTATCCAAGGTAATCATAGACATCAATGATCAGGTAGGAACAAAAGATGATAAAAATACTACAGGTACTGTATGCCTACCTTATTTTTATGCTGCCTTCTGATTTTTCCACCATGAGTGTATCTTAGTCCAAAAATTTTGTAGTTCGTATTGCAAGTTTATCCTGTAAGTACCTTGCCTGGAATTTCTTGCTCTCTCTTTTGTACTGGTCTACTGGACTAGTTAGTTGTGTTCTATTGAATAACTTGGGAGCATAACATGCTGCTCTGCAGTTGTAACTATGGTACATTTCTATTATTTTTAGCACAAAAATTATATATCTCTGAGTATAGTATGGATGCTGAATTCTGATCAGTTTAGCATTAGTCAAGCATTCTAGGAGTTCCATGCCAACAAATAACTGTATATCTAGTTCGGTTTAGAAAATTTGTATTGGTTGTCTCCTTTCTGCAATGTTCTAGTGCTTATATTCATCTAGACAAAATGGTAATGAACTGTATTTGTGATTACTTGGTGAGCAACTCTATGCTGTGAGCCTGGGAATTTCCCAGTTAGATTAAAACTAGTGGACCTCTTCTGGGATTATAGATATGGAAATGTGCAGGATCCCTTTTCAATATCTCCTGATGGGGCTGGGATATCCCTGTATTTCTTAGAAGTGCCAATCAAAATATCTTTCTCTTAAGATATGATCTTATAGAGTTGAGAAAATGAATCAGGGCAAAGGGTGTCACCTATGATCATGTGAGCTAATATTTTGTGAATAGGGGTACTGATTCTACTGAAACATTATCTGAGTTGGCTAAGATAATATTTTGTGATGTGGGAAAATCTGAAACATTATTTCAGTGAGGTGGAGATATACTGGTTGTTTGTCCTTAACGTGATTGGTAGCACGTGGCTTCTTATTTGTTTGTGGGTTACTTTAAAATCGATTTGTTGTACGAATGATTGAGTGCTATCAAGCTTTTTGCTCAGTGCATTAAATTTGTGCTTTTCTTATGCTACTTCTGTACTCCTATTACACTTTCCTCCCCTGCCTTGGTCATCAGACTTGTTAATAAATGCCTTCATGTGACTGCTGCTGGAGTGCTGGGTTTTCAAACAGTTTCTTCTCCAGCTTGCATTGTGTTCTGGAGTGCTGGGTCCGGTTTATGTTCTTTGGCTGTTGCCAACATGCAGGGAGTTTGGTCATCTCCAAGGCCTGAAAATGCTGGGTTTTGGGAAGATTTTGGTTGAATGCTGTGGTCATGAGAAGATTCAGGTGTGTGTATATCTGACCTTGTTCTGGTTGCCAAAGGTGTTTTCTCTACGAGCCCGATGCTAATTGTGCCAATGATCTGTGTAACAAAAGAATCTCAACAAAATCATGCAGTACTAACTTTGGGCATTGGTGAACCACCCATACGGCCCTACCCGGACTAACCATATCCACTGCCGCCGTCGTCCATTGCCGCCGCCGTTGCAGTCTTCGCGTCACCGGCAACTCGGCGATACTTTTCTCACCTGCGTTGCGCGCTCTCGGAGCGCCGCGCAGTTCGCGTTGAGCGGCGTGGGCTAGATCGAGTTGCAATTTGGGCCTGATCGAGCCCACGAACCCAGAAACTAATCGAAAAATAAGAGAGGCGAGGAGGAGTCACAACGCATAAACCCTGTTCTCTTCACCCAAACCCCCTCGGCCTTTCCCGAAACCCCAACCAAACCCCTTGCACACGTTCCCGGCGATGGCATCGGCTTCGGCGGCGGGGGCAGCGGAGTGGGAGGAGGCGGCCCGGAAGGTGCTGGTGGCGAGGAAACCTGGATTCGGCCTCCCCACCGCCTGTCCTACCTGCCTCCCCGTCCTCCTCTACCTCCGCATGTCCCAGGTCCCCTTCGACATCCACGTCGACTCCTCCTTCCCCGACGCCGGTGAGCGCCAACCCCAACCCCGCTGCCGCCTGTGCCATACCCTTTTCATATCGTGTAAATCATAAGGTAAGATCTCTAGCATCTCCGCTCGGGCGTCGTCGCTTGGGGTGTTGAGTTGCGGGAGCTTGGTGTCGATGTAATGGGTTGTGTGTTTGGTTTGCGTGAGATGATTACTTCGCTTGGCGTGGTGTAAGTGTTGCGAGTCCTTCGCGCTTGAGTTTTCTGCATCCCTTGTAGGTCCTCGAGTGTGCAGAGATCAAGCACACTGTTCCATGAGATGCATGCTGAGCTCTGCATGTCTTCTCTTAGATTTGGGAGTTCCATTTTCATGCAAGTAATCCACTAATCCAGTTTGATTGCGCAAGTATGATAGATGTCCAGTATGTAAAAGAGCGCAAAAGTCAGATGCATTGACCAGTCCTGTTTTTATTTTATACATGTAGCACTATGTGATCCTGCGGATGACCTTGTTCGCACAATAATGTATGAGCAGATAACTGGATTTCCTAAACAGTTCTGTTGCATAGACTATTAGACTGGCTTGGGACTGTAGTCTTATAGCATCAAGCTGAAATATGCAGCAAGCTTGTGTTATTGACTGAAGCAGCTTGCAGTTAGTAATGAGCTGTATTGAATGTAAGATATTCTTGTGTATTTTGTGTAACTTGTTTTATGTATAAGTAAATATTAACTGTATCTATCTCCAAAATCCAATCGTTGTCTTTTGTAGTCGTAGGTCAACAGTAAGATCTACTAAGCCTCTTATGGTTCAATGCTGGGCTCATAATTGCAAGGCATGTTATTACTGGTCAAAGGCCTGCACAGTGCTGTGGACATACAAAACCATTTGAATGGATAAAAGAAGCAATTCTCTTCATTATTGTATTCATTGCTAAATATCACCTTTTGAAGCATCTTAAGAAGTTGTCCTTGGGAGTTTAGATAATTACTCGATGACAAGAACAATGCCTGCCATTCTGCCGAAACAAACATGCTTTCACCAGAGTAGATCTCTACCTAGCAAATAATTAAATTAGATGATCCTCGATACAAATGGATATGTGATCCGCATACATAGTTAATTGAAGCAATTTCAAGTGCAAATGGATATGTGACCTGCATACATGGTTAATTGAAGCAATTTCAAGTGCCACCACATGTGTTTCCAGTTGTTATGCAATTAGGTTAGGATATGTGGCAATGATTCAGCTCAGAGGCGGGAATTACTTGTGCTGCTTAACTTTAATACCTCCTAAAAGAATATGTTTGCCACAGATGAAAAAAAAAGAAGACGACAAAATACATCATATCTCTAATTGGAAACAACAAGACAATTATTTGTCATGATTCATGAATACATGCTAGAAAGTTTATATGCAGATTACCTTAACAACAAGGTTGGAGCCTTGGAGATGATGGCAAATCAGGCGGGGAACCATATGGGTGGCACTGTGGAGGGTGATGGGTGATTGAAAGATCACAGATTGGGAGTGAAAGAGCAGCATAGAGCCTTGGATGGCTACCGTCAGCTGCATTTGACTCGCTTCAGCTGCCCCACCCTTTCCCTGTCTTTCCCGGCGTTGTTGGCACCAGCGCGTGGCTGAGCGGTGCTGGCGAGATCTGGACCCATCAGGGACAGTGCCTCTGCAATCATGCACTAGGCTAGATGTGGGTAGGACGCAGGCAACTCGGTAGAGGCTAGGCTCGGATCTTTCCTTTATTTACTGTGGGGGTGGAGAGGGGGGGGGGATTCAAAGGGAGGAGGGAGTCAACAGAAGGATTCAAAGAAAGGTAGACAGGTAGGACATGGTTTGGATGCAGTGAAAGAGGTCTACTATAGCAACTAAAGAGGGGAAGAAGGGGTTCCCACGGTCCCACCTCAGTACAAAAATTAAGGGGATTTGAGGATAGACAAAAGAAAAAACGAAGAATGTATCACTATGCTCTTTAAAATAGTAGAGACTATAAATAAATATATTTACTGCTCTCCTGGTCTTACACCTTTATTTTTGTTCCACAGACCACATACCATATGTTGAATTTGGTGATTGTGTTGCATTCAACAATGAAAAAGGAGGTGTAATTGAGTATCTCAAGGAGGAGAAAATTGTCGACTTGACCTCAAAACACCCAAGTCTCCCTTACTCTGATGTACTATCCACAAAGGCGATGGTTTCGACCTGGCTTTCAGATGCTTTGCAATATGAACTCTGGGTGGTTACTGATGGGAGCATTGCACAAGACATCTACTTTTCTGATCTCCCCTGGCCCATTGGAAAGATACTCCATTGGAAGAAAACTAGAGATGTGAAGCAACTACTGGGTATAACAAAGCTTAATGCTGCAGAAAAAGAAGAGGAGGTTACTACTTCCGTCCTCATGATTTTTGCAGGCTTCATTTTTGGTTACACACAGTAGTTTATGGTGTACTTATAATTTCTTCTTTGAACAGATATACCAGAAGGCTAGCGCTGCTTACGATGCTTTATCTATGAGATTAGGGGATCAAGTCTATCTTTTTGACAATAGGTATACTATTGTTTTCTTGTGTTTTGCCTTATATGCAACATATTTTTCGTATTAAAGTTTCTATTCGTTGTGGCTGATATATTGCTCCTGAAATGATGTAACTTCTACAGAACAGTAACTGTTCTTTACTTCGATTTGTGCAGCCCTACAGATGTTGATGCTCTTTTCCTTGGACATGTTCTTTTTGTCCTTAATGCATTACCTGTGAGTTCTCCTCAGTCCTGAATACTCAGCTTTGCTTCCACCTAAAACGCAGACACTTATATGAACATTTAATTGCATAGATAAATTGATCTAAAACATGAATGCACATCGATATTTGACAATCATACTCCTGGGTTAATAGTAAGGTTCTGGATATGCTATGTAGAAATTTTCCTCGCAATAAGTTTGAGGAATCAAACACATACCCGAAACCATAGCTTGAGTTATGTTTTGACAAACTTCCCAACATGTTCTGACCTTATTTCTTCTTCTTAGGATACATCTGTGCTGCGAAGCTATTTGGAAGAGCATGACAACTTGGTAAACTTTGCGGAGCATCTCAAGGTCCAATTGCTAGAGATCAGTTCATCATCAGAAGGATTAGGATCATCATCTGATCCGTCATCGTCCTCCACGCCCAGGAATAGAGCATCTTCTGGACGAAGTAAGTTATTATATTACTTTGTTATAGTATTTTTAAATCGTAATTCAGCACAGATCAACTAGTTATCATATTTGTTAGTTGCTTCATATTGAGAGCATGTGCTCGTAGTTCTTTTTTATTTTTTTATTCATGAATATAATTTCATTTTCTTTATTTTGTGTCCAAAGATTCTGATCAAAATTCAGAGACTGCTAGTTATATAGCATATATGCCTCGTTCGGTAAACTTCTGAAAACATTAAAAATACTTTAAAGAGATCCAACTAACTTATCTAACTCTACCTGGCAGACTAGCAGCATGGTTGTATTTGTTTTGGGTTAGGTAAAACCCACACCTACCAGTTTTAGCAACCTTATTTTTAGTGTGAGATTGCTACTCATAAGTATTCTTCGTTGTTTGTCAATCTGTTGAATTCGATCTGGCCATTGCATTGTGTTTCATTCAAATTTTCGTGAGGCTTGATTACAAGTGCAAGACATGCTTGTCTGAAAATTCTTAAGAGTGGATTTTGTGCTTGTGCATGTGGGTGCTTGAGCTATCCCAGCCCATGTTGTGCCTTGAGATTAGTGCAGACTTTTGTAGCAGGCAAAATCGGAAAAGCCTTAATTCCGATCAGTTTTGGAAAGTTGTCAGGTCAACTTGTACAGACTGGACCTTTGTTTGAATTTTGCAACTCTATAGACTTGTAGGACAAACATAGTCCAGGGTGCATAGACAGGCTAGACCCCACTCCTTGAGCAATGCTGGCGCACCAGTGGGCAACGGAACTAATGACAAGGCCACCTGCCTAAACCATGCCCAAGCACTGACCAGCAACCAAGGAAATGACAAAGCCATCCGCCTGAGCAACTCCATGGCACCGATCTTCCAAACGGGAACATCTTCAGCTGCACAAGCGCCGATGGTACCATCGTTGAACCACGGACATCGGAGCACGGCGGCTGTCGTCAGCCTCTTGCTAGGGTTGCACGCAAGCAGACACTCCAAGACATGGAACCCATTCCGCGACAACAGCTCCTCAGGGAACTTCTCGTGCGGCTAGTGGTGGCGCTGCACTTCTTGCTGTTGCGCTCGCCATTGCTGCACCTCATCGGCTAGGAATGTGGACTTGAAGCCTTGCCACGTTTTCTTACCCGGCACACCTAGCACATCGAATATCTTCCGGAGCTGGTTTGTCGCCTCCTCCCCCTTGAACAGCACATCACTGCAGAGCAGCTCCACCGTGACACAACCGAGCTACCACAGGTCGACACGTGCGTCGCAGTCTGGCTTCTGCAGCAGCATCTCGGGCGCCATGTACCAGACCGTGCTAGCCTGCGCGTGTGGCGGCTCTGTCTCGACTGTGGATCTGCGACCATGAGAAGATCTGCAACATTGCCACGCAGATGCCCAACCGCTACCACGAGAAGAGCGAGACATCTCCCATGATGCACTGGACCCTGCGGCTGCCTTAGCCGCTAGCAACTCCACCGAGGAGGAAGAATGGGGAGAAGATAAGATAGCAAAGAGAGACCAGCAGCACATGAGAGGATGCAAAGAGAGCATGCGAGGAAGAGAGAGAGCTATGCTGGACAGACTGACCAGCATGGGTCCCATCTTGGACCTTTATGGTTTTTTTTAGGGAAGACTGTAGGAGAGGCTTCGAGAGCGAGAGCGGGAAGAAAACCTATCCGCGATAGCCAGTCGAGGAAAGGAGCTCTGAGATTTTCTTTACATCTATAGTGATCAGGTGAAAATCCTGAAGAAAAAGACTAAACCAAGCCCTGTAAGAGGGCTGAACTCCATTGAAGATGAAGTTATTTCGCTGCTTCCAAATGTGTCAAGAAGCCACAATGGAACTCTCCATGAAGAAGGGAGAATTAAGCTGGATCCTAGCATGAATGATTATGTCGAAGGAAGGAAGATCCATCCGCCAGGAGAAACCTATGCGGCCCCAGCATCGAGCACTAAAAGGAAGATCCATCCGCCAGGAGAAACCTATGCGGCCCCAGCATCGAGCACTAAACTCACACTCGAAGAAAAGATGATCATTGGTCTCGTACACACCTTGATCGCAAAGGATGCAGACAACCAAGTTGTTGATGTTACAATGGCGTCTATCTAGCATATCCCTTGTATTCAGCCTATCCCACAGAAGAAGCCAGGCAAAGACTTTAAGTTTGGGAGCACATTTAGATTTCCAAATCCATTTGAAATGTTTAACATCTTGAAAGGAAGCAAATTGAAGCATGTAGAATTTTTGGGAAGAGTAGTTTGCATTCCCCCAAACATATTTCCAAACATCTGAATCAATCGTGATGTGATTGTTGGAGAGAAGAAGATCCCCAACATGTTGCAATTCTTCAAAAGCCTCCTCCGAAAGCGGTAGATTAAAAAGGTTAAGGATATTATGATGTTCTCTCATCTGTTTAAAAGAGATGCTAGGATTTATAGCAAAGGAAGCAAGCCGAGGGAATTGAGTGACTAGCGGAAGACCACTCCAATTATCCAGCCCAAAAGCAATGGATTCACCATTGTTGACGTGATAAATGGCTATGTCTTTGAATTTTGTCAAAAGCTTGATGATATCGCGCCACCAGAAAGAGCCTCGATTATGTGCTGCATCAGGGACAGCTGTAGTGTAGTAAGAGCTCCAAACCAAATTAACCTAGGGCATGTTAAAACGATTGAAGAATTTATGCAGGTGTTTGATAAGCAGAGCTTCTTTGAAGATCAGAAGATCAAGAACTCCCAATCCCCCTTTCGGTCTAGGCCTACAAACCATTTTCCAAGCTGCCAGAGCTTTGAGACGTCCAGTAATTTCTGATCTTTGCCAAAGACAAGCGCGGCGTGTGCTATCAATTGCATCCTGAATTCCAGCTGGAAGTTGAAGTGTGCACATGAGGTAGGTGGGCATTGCACCAAGAACAGAGCGCAGAACTTGAAGGCGACCACCATACGACAAAGTGGAAGAACAAATGGCAAGCCGACGGTCGATGTGATCTAAAAGTGGGGCAAAATCGCGCATTTTGGGTCACTTCAGACTAAGAGGAATGCCAAGATAAGTGAATGGAAAAGCACCAAGCTTGCAGCCAAGCACACCAGCGAGATTCGTTGCTCTGTCCGGAGAAACTTTTATGGGAACAAGGCATGATTTGGAAAAGTTTACATGGAGACTGGTCGATTGAGCAAAGGTTTTGAGAAGGCCTTTGAGGCAAAAAAGTTGTTTGCTAGAGGCCCTCATGACTAACAGGGTATTGTCAGCATATTGAATAATGGGGAAATCTACACCGTGAGAGAGGGAATTGGGATATCAAGGAGGCCTTTGTTGGGGGCTGCGTTGATGATGGATTGAAGAAGATCTGCAGCAAGGACAAACAGGAGTGGAGAGAGGATTGCCTAACAAACACCTCTTTTGCAGTGGAAGAAATTGCCCGGAACCCCATTGAGTAGAACAGCAAAGGTCGCATAGCTGAGGATGTTGTTGATCCAAGCCTTTATGTCTAAGAACATCCAAAATCATAGTGTTCAATTGTATCGAAAGCTTCTCAAAGTCCAGTTTAACCACAATCTCCCGTTTAGATTGTTTACACTGAAACAGATATTCGAAAGTCTAGGGGCAAGACAGTCTTGGATGGACCTTTGCTTGATGAAGCCATATTGGTTCTGGTGGATGAGTTTAGGGATGACTTTTTGGAGACGATCAGCAAGGATTCTAGTAATGAGCTTAAGGCAGGAATTGAGCAAGGAGTTCGGCCTGAAATCATTGACAGATTCAGGATGAAGAACCTTAGGGATCAAAGTGATGAAAGGGGAGTTTATGCCTTGTAAGCTGGTGTTGTTGTGAAAGAAGTCAGTGCCGAGATCATAGATATCTTGTCTAATGATGTCCCAGCATTTCTTCATAAAGAGACCATTGAAGCCGTTAGGGCCTGGAGCATGATCAGACGGCATTTTCATGACCACCTGATCAATTTCCTCCGAGGTAAAAGGGGCAGACAGATCACAGCATGGACAAGATCGTTAAGGTTGAACGCCATGGCAGAGTTTGAGGAGATTCCAAGCCGAAGTTTGAAAGTATTCCAGAGAATAGCCGCTTTGCTGGAATGATCATCAGCAGCGTTACCATCAGCATCATGCAGCGAGGGAATGGTGTTTCTTCTGTGAGACTTTGTTGCAACTGAGTGAAAAAACTGGACCGTTATGTCCTTTACGCCTTGTCCCATCTGGTGATCTGGTGCTTTCTATTTACGATAATGGAGAAAAGAAAATGAGAACTCTGCCCACCGCAATAACTTTTATGAATCTCAAAGCGCCATGTGTGGTAAAGATTGCTCAAGCACCCACCTGTGCGTGTACATCTGCTTTTCCGAAATTCTTATTATAGATGTGGTATTGCCATCACGACCATCAAGCATTCAAGTGACACATGTGTAATGTGTCATGTACTACTTAAGGCCAAATATAGTCAACTCTATTGGCATTTAGCCATAATATCTGTGCATCAAATGATGACTTGACCCCTTGTAGCAATGATACAAAAGTTCAATTCGTTAAAAGGTAATACTGGAGAAAATTCAAGTCGATTGATCCCTTGTGTAAGTCCATGATAAGATTCATAACATCCATGTGCTCTTATTACAGCTCAAACCATTTGTTGATTTCACAATATTAGGTAGCTGTTCCAAGGGAAATGGTGTCAACAAGCTTACATAGTCATATGTACTCATTTAGGATTGGAATGAAAAATGAGTACTTTAGTCACACGTTCTTTGCATATGGTAAGGCCTCCACAAATGATGATGCTATTTGGGGCACGTCCTGTAAAATGAATTCTTTAGGTATACTTATGGTTTGGAAGATTTGGCCAAACAAAATTCATGTCCAAGGGGAAATAGTTCTCGTAGACCGTAGTTATGCATTCACTGGAAATGGAGATAAATAATATGGCACCTGTTGTTCTGCTGTTACGTCTCGGCACCTGTAAATCTCACTTGTATTTAAAATTATTTGAAATATTTATTTGCCATCTTGATTTCTTATTGACCTGATCTTTTCTAGGTTACAAGCCAAAACCCAGTGCTAAGAAGGAACGGACAGAGGAGGAAAAGAAATTTAGGCGAAGAACAAAGTATTTCCTTGCAACACAACTTGTCGCAGTTCTTGTCTTCCTATCACTGATGGGTGGGGTCGATAGTTCCGAGCTAGATGATGATGACACTGTAGATTATGAGATTAAAATCCTCCCTTCATTGTACTGGAAGATTCTTTCTGAAGGTCTAATTTGCCAAAGCGCTGGTTGTGGTACTTTGAAAATTTTGTTCCCTTGTCCAACAGAGATGGCATACCTCATATCGTAGCTAGGAAGACACTGAGTTGGTTAGCAACCGTCTGTTCCATAAATTCAGATGCGTCAGATGTGAAACATCCTTGTTTTCGAATTTTGTATGGCTTCATGGAAAGCTACGTAAGCGTAGTCTTTATCGATTGCCCTCTGTTTCTAGTTAAATAAAGGGTATCATTGGAAGTGAATGGCAGTTCGTGCCATTTAAACCATGCAGTTATGGGAAAACTAGTAACACGAGCCGCTTGCCCGTTGCTGTTTCTGCTACATGTCTCTTTCCTTTGCAAAACGCACGCAAAACCTTTTGAGCGATAGTACGCTAAACCTCAGGATCCGCTCCTCTTGCTGGACTATTTCTGCTACATGTCTCTTTCCTTTGTAATCTTCTGTGCGCATCACCGCAATGTTGGCTTGGCACAAACTTTCATGCAAAGCTAGCTTCCAACTTGAAGAGAGAGATGGTGAAGAAAAAACTAACCTTGTGCATTCTGCGTCAGTCCATGTTGAACGAAATGCTCTGATAAAGCTTGGCGCAGAAATAGTGCGACTGCCGGTGTACCATACTATCATGATTGTTTCGTTCCAACTTTTCTGGAGAAACAATACTCTGCAATCTGCATCAGCTCCTGTGGAGCCAATTGCCCAGATCCAACTTGGCGCAAATGTTGACAATTGCCCCTCCATATAAGCCGAAAAAAGAGAACGAAGCTCCTCTAGAGTGCAAAACCTGGACAATCCCTATAACATGGCTAGGAATGAAGAACGGATGCTGCTCCTATTTTACCCGGCAACCAATATACTTTCCCAATATATGTGACTTGCCAGCACAAGTAACTTGCAGGAAAATAATTATACCAGAAGGCCAGAACAGGGGATGAAACCAAATCGTTCAGTCATTCCATTAGCAACGATTGTTCTTTGCGAGACTCATCCCAAACAGTACAATCCAATGGTAAAAAGTTCTGACCAATATTCCACCGAATATACATCAGTTGCAAAATTCCTGGAATCAGTTATTTCAAGTTTCCCCCCAACCAATACGATTTCCCAATGTCTGACTAGCCAGCATAAGGAACTTGCACGGCAGGGCAAGGGTGCCCGCCCAAGGGCCAGCCTATACAAATCAAAAGGTATACAGCCGGAGGCCCGAGGTCCGAACTATGTAGCACGGAGTACAAACCTTTAATCAGCATAATCTCCTAAGAGAAATGAAGCAACGAAATCCCAGAAAAATTCTTGGCCTTGCACAATGGGTTCTGCAGCCAGGTGAAAGAATGTGCAGGTGGAAACCTGTTCTTCCGTCCCCCAGTCTAGCTTCTGAAAACCATTCGCCCGCCTCGCCAGAGCTGCGTCCAGTCCTCTCCACCAAAACCAAGTAGCTCTTCCTCCTCGTAAGTGTCCTTCTCATGTCCTCTGTTGGACTAGTACAGACGTCCCACCCCTCCATCACTGCCAACTGATTGCCGTGTTCTCTAGCCTCACGGCATTGAGAAGCAAAATTGACGGTAGCTGAGGGAGGAACCTATCGGCGGAAGGAAGTGCATATCGACAGTGAGCGAGAGGTTGCTAGACGAGGTGGGAGGAATCCTGCGTCGACGTCGAGAGAGTCATGGAGGTTCCCTGTGGCGCAGGGCCTTGCGATGATAGGTGAAGGAGAAGGGGGAGGACGACGTCGGAGGGGATTGTCGACACCAAAGTTGAAATAAGAGGGGGGTGGCTACGACGGTGTCATGTTCGAAACGTCCATGAGTTGAAGCATGTGTGTGTGTGTGTGTGAGAGAGAGAGAGAGAGAGAGAGAGAGACGAGGCGCGACATAGGAGAGATGGAGAGGAGGGAGGAAGAAGAATTTAATCAATTGATAACATGGGTCTAAAATGATATGGCAGTCCATGCGAGCAACTAAGCCATCTTAACAAGTCATGTATGCAATACCATCCTTCAAAACTGCCCTAGGGAGTAAACTGAATGGCTTTCAAATACTTGATGAGAGTAGTCAAGTGACCAAACCTTAAGGGTTAAATATAATTTCTTCCTACATCGAGATGAGTGTAGAATGAAACATAAGAACATGCAACGTCACCACTTCTTTCTTCGCTGTTTGATTTCAGATTCTACAAACTAATAAAATAAAGCAAAGTAGACCTCTACATCTTTTTCTTCGCATGTCAGTTCAAATATAATAGGCACCACTGCACCTAAGCCACTCACTCGTACACTATCATCCTCTATTTAGTTGCACCTAACCTAGAGACTCATCAAGTCTAGAAGACATGTATCGATATTTGGTTGATATTTATGCACTATAGAACCCTATTATTTGTAAATACTCATACACCGTAGAACCCTCTATGAAGATATTTAGGCGCTAGTACAATAGACATACATACAGATATATATATAATACGCTATGCATACGTGTAAAGCCTACATATTAATCTACTAAGGAACCATTATGTCATTTCTACTTTTTAGGTTAAGGAAAATCATTCTGTTCACTAAAATATTCTTTACATAAAAGAATCACAAATGCAACAAGAACACACTGAGTCGGTTAGAAACTACAGTTTTATAATTCCAGATATTTCATATGTGAAGCATACTTATCTATATTTTTGTATATCTTCATGGAAAACTTGTGCCCAGGCTCTGATAAGTTCTAGCTCCGCCACTGCAGATTGTAGTGCGGCAAAGTCAACACTAAAGTTTCCGAAAAGCTGTGCAACAGGGCAAGATGTTTCGCGTGTGCAAAGCTACAACAAGAAAGCACAGAGTTTTAGAGTCTCATACGAGTGAGAGTCCTTTCTGCTAAAATTCCTGGGAACGTTATAGACCAGTGCCCCGGTGTTACCTTTGGCGAGCCGCAACTGTGAGTATACCATTGTCATAGCTGTAGTTCCTACAAAACATAAGCTGCTCAATTTTTTGAAGCTAAATGAAGGCTTGCGCCTCGTCATGTAGAGCACTAGTAGTTTTAACAGACAACCTCTACAGTTCCTTTTCAAGCTCAAAACAACCAATCTATAGTCTAATTAACTGTAGCCCATCCAGTTGGCAAGAGAAAACTTTCTACTAATTTTGCACCTAATCGAGGGCTATTCAGTTTCTCCTTTATCCACATACCTCAGGATCCTCCTTAGCGGTGGAGTGCCCTATGAAAGGAATCTTGTGCCTTGGCACATTTTTGAACGGCAGGGCAGCACACTCGTCAACTCAATTTATTCTCTTTAATAAGATCTTTTTTCTACTCTTTGCTGAGAGCATCAGGATGCTGCATTTCTGGTTACAGTTGCACCAAGCTAGTTGAAAGCTTGTTCGACTCTTTTACTGTACTACGACTTCGGTATACATTGGAACTCAAGGTAGACACAATCCTATTTAAATTGGAGTCCGTCTTATGCTCAATGACGCTGCCAGTCTTAGGATTCTGATCCAACAGTAAAAACTTATATTCAATCCAATCAAAGGACCAAAACCAGCTAGAGGTAAACAATTGATTTATTAAGAGTTTAAGATCCTAGAACGTACTATTTAGAGTTTGAGGTTGCAATGTAAACTCGAACAAGAGTTCAAGGTTAAAAGTGGACTTTTTAAGTAAGTAGTTGCACATTTCTAAGTCTAAAATGTTGGACAATTAGGCAATATAATAAAACTAATCCGAAGACCTAACATGACTAGAGATAGAGAATCAAATCTAGACATTATCATAGCATAGGAACTACATCACATCACATGTCTAAATCACAGACTAACACTAGAACAGCGAGCAACGTCGTCATCAATTCCATCTACAGAAACAGGGGTATTACCGGAGATGTGAAGAAGCGACGCAGCCAAACTTGCCACAGCGAAGAGGTCGATGCAGCGAGGAAGTATATGCCGAGAAGAGATCGACGTAGTGCAGTAGATCGAATAGCAGCGAGCAGTTGCGAAGGCGCTTCCCAAAAACCTTATTCGCTCTCTCCCGTACAGGATCTCAAGAGCGGAGGGTTCCGGAGACCTGCTCTCCTGTCCCTCGGTGCACGCCAAGGAACGAGATGGAGAAGACTTCGGGGCGGCGCGGTGCCTTTGGAAAAACAGAGAACAGATTAATAGCTTGTATTTTTCGTCTGGAAGAGCGATAGCTTCTTATAGACGAGCCGCCACGGTTCTGGATCTGATTTGGACGCGAGTATGGCGAGTTCGAATCCTTATCCAAAATCGTGTGACAAAACAAATGGCAAAGAGAGCTGCGACAGGGCCTAGTGAGGAGCCCGAATTCGCTAGACCATTCACGCGCATGTCGTGTGCGCCTCGCCGGGTGACGAGCGCGTGCGTGTGGTATTTTCCTTTCTCACTTCACATTGCTTTGGAGAGGTGTGGAGCACCAACCCTTATAAGGTGGTCTTCCTCCACTTTCACTAGCAATATGAGATTAAAGCCACTAGCCCTTGCCATGCATGAGTGGGCCTTTGGGATTTATCTAGAATTAATGCAGAATTAGTTTGGGGCCTAGCCCATTAATTCTAACATAAAATCGCATACGCCATTTTTTGTAACTTTAGGCTTTGAATTTGTAACTGGGCTGACCTAGATTCAACCAATTCTTGGTAAACTGCTTTTGTGGGAGAACGCAATTGACTACAATAGCCAACCCCATGACATCGTTAGCTTCCTCTCAGACACTGCGACAACTCCTTCTCCAGTGATAGGCGGTTAGGATTGGGTTTGGGCTTCAAGGTTGGGACACTAGAACTCCCTGGGCTTAGAGGGATGGTCGGTGGGGAAGGGGCAACCGGCGGTGGAGGGGATGCATGAGGGCAGTGTGGCAAGGGAGAACAACCGATGGGGTGGTACCAAAGGGCTGGTCAATGCGAAGCAGGAGAAGACGACAACTGTTATTGTGGTTAGGAGGTGGGGCGGATTAGGCGACGATAATTGCTAGAGATGAGGAAGAAAGGCAGGAGCGGCAACGCGAGAGAAGACAGCTGAGGAAAAAGATGGAGATGGAGGAAGAGGAGGCATGCGGGAGGAACGACTAGCTAGAAGCTAGAAGGGGCTCACCGGCACTGGTGGCTATGCATTCGTGGCCAAGACGGTGGTACGAGCAAATGGAGGATTGGGGGAGACGGGGGATAAGATTTGTTGGGTACATTAGGAAAAGAGAACATTTTTAGCTCCATAGAACCATGTTTTCACCGGTCATTGCCGTAGGATGTATTCAGTCTTTAACATTGGGATGAATGTTATCCTGACATTTTAGCAGATGTATTACCAGGTTTCGCTTGGTGTTTAAGCTTGGACTGGTACAGGCTTTTGAATTTTTGGACTGCACGGTATTGGGAAAGAGCGGGACTAATGATGAAAAGTTAGGAACACCCAAGACTAGGTTGCATGTGAGAACGTGGGACCAGGAATGCATGCCCTTGCCTGCCCGACACCTTCATGTGAACGTGCTGTCACTATTCATTCTGAAAAGACACAAGGCAGCACCAGTCCGAAACAGAGAGCGTCAGGCCCTCAGGCTAGCCACCGTTCGGTACAATTGAAAGGTTCTTATGCCAAAATTATTAGCCAAACTTCTAATTATGTCGAGTGGCATGTATGTCGGTGAACAGTGACAAAATGATCCAATGGTAGTAACGCATGGAGCCATGGCTTCATGTGTCCTACAAAACGTTATCCCATGAAGAGCAACCCCATCGGCCTAGGCACGTCGACCGTGATTTAAAAGACAGTCAACTGCTGAGCAGTGGACCCCCATCCGAGCTGGATTCGGAGTGGTCGAGACCTAGTCGGATTGGCTGGATCAACCGTAGCGAGATTGACAACATGGCAGATTAGCAGCCTACAGGCAGCACTGCAGCAGTTAGCAAAGTGTGCATGGGTGTTACTTTCTTATCACTGTTAACATTTTTTTAATTCTTCTAGTCCTGGGGTTTATTTGAACCTCTGTACTCATATAGCTTGTACAGTTTCTGCTTGTTTTTAACAAGGTCAACAAGGAAAATGACAGACAGAACCAAAGATTAAAGATCCACTGATGCATATAGGAACTAAAGCAAAAATACAAAACCATAGAACTATCGCATATACGAAAAGACAACAGCACAGATCAATAAGATTAATCATAGTACATATATACATCTGCAGCAGCCCATGTATTCCGATGGTACAATACAAACCGAAGTTGATATTTCAGCGTCCGGGCCTGTCCTGCCCAGTATGAAAATCTTAAAACAACCTACATCAACGACTCATTTATCATATTATTGAACTCCAATGATCAGCCGGCCGGGTTGTGTAATGTTGTCTTGGTTAAAAAAATAGATGAGTGCGATGTGGATGCATCTAGCTTCCACATGCCAGGCACTCTTCCCGGTTGTTCAAGGAACAGACGACTTGCGCCATTTTGGCCTCAACATCGTCTTCCTCTGCCGGTTTGGTATCAGTGTCCTGCAAAAATCATGTGTTTTTCAAGGTGAGTGGTGTTTATGCAGCTGACTGGGAAAAAGTGAAACAAATGTGGAACCTAAGGCCAGAACACGTACCCCATTCACCTTCAGAAAGCCCGTATCCACTGTAAACTTGATTGCGTCAGCGGCTGCTCGTGTTCTTAAATAGTACATCCCAGTTTTCAGGCCCTGGCATCAAACCAAGATTTAAGCACACCATTGCTTAACACTTCAGATACTTGTTTGAGCAAGGCTGGATATGAACTGCTTAAAGTTCACAAAAATGCTTCAAAATAGCATGATGGTTATTACCTTGGACCAAGCATGGAAATGCAACGAAGTTAGCTTCCCAAAGTTTGGCTGTTCCATGTGGACATTAAGGCTCTGACTCTGATCAATATAGCATCCACGATCAACAGCCATGTCAACTAGAGTTTTCTGCTTGATCTCCCAAACCGTCCTGGTGCAATAATTGAGCAGAAACTTTAGATACATGAATAGCAATTGCATTCAGTGGAATATAACAAGAGGATGATTTACGTACTTGTAAATTGCTTTAAGATCATCAGGGATTTCTGTCATCTTTTGAACAGAACCATCTTCGTAAATTATCTTGTTTTTCAGAGCAGGTGTCCAAATACCCATTTCAGTCAAATCGTGGAGAAGATGCTTGTTAACCACAACAAACTCCCCACTGGAAGAAATGTTACAAAATCAATCATATGCACATATTGTCCAGAACATGAGCTCTATGACTATTTACGAACCTTAGAACCCGCCGACTGTATATGTTAGATGTGTAAGGTTCAAAACACTCATTGTTGCCAAGAATCTGACTAGTGGAGGCAGTGGGCATTGGAGCAACAAGAAGAGAGTTTCTTACTCCAACTTTAGAAATAGTCTCCCTCAGAGTTGGCCAGTTCCATCTGTTCGATGGCACTACATTCCACATGTCAGGTTGGAGAATGCCCTAGAAAGAAAGTAGGGTAGAGAACAAATTTTAGGAAGAAGATTACTTTATCCATTATTAATTTCCAACCAGTGATTTACTTACTGGTAAGTGGATATAAACAGAAAACTACATCAAGAAATAAATTGGCAAACATTACATGGTATATTGTTTCAGACATTAGACTATCAGTAATAAAAGAAGAAACATTTGTAGAAACAATACCTTGCTGACAGGGCACCCTTTATATGTTTCATACGGACCTTCTTTAGCAGCAAGTTCAGCAGAAGCTTTCAGAGCATGATAGTAAATAGTTTCAAAAATATCCCTATTCAGCTGCTGAGCCTGAAAAGGAGATCCCATTGTTACATATCAGCTAAAGCCAGAAAGGAACAGGTGCCAGTGCTGAGCTGGGAAGAGGTACCTCTGGTGAATCAAATGGCATGCCAAGTAACATGAAAGTATCTGCCAAGCCCTGAACACCTATGCCAATTGGCCTGTGCCGCATATTTGACCTCCTTGCGGTTTCAACAGGATAATAATTCATATCAATTATTTTGTTTAGATTGTATGTAACAGTTGAAGTAACCTGGTAAAACCAACAGTATATTAGAACATTCACTGACAGGCCAGAAATGAGGATCTACAATAGGATCTGGGCAAACCTCGGCTAGCTTGTCAAAGTCAAAATATCTATTTTGTGAACCATTGCTACCAACAAGCTTGGATGGATGGGACTCTATCGGGACACCCTGCAACAGAAGTTTATCATAAGGCACACAAGAATACACCTACATGATTGAATTCAGTCAAGCACTGACAAGATGTACCTTTTCCCTTACAAAACGTGGTAAAGCAATAGATGCTAGGTTGCAGACAGCGGTTTCGTCGGGACTTGTGAACTCAATTATCTCAGTGCACAAGTTTGAAGATTTGATTGTGCCCAGATTCTGCTGGTTACTTTTCCTATTGCATGTATCCTGCATACAAACAAGAGTGTTAATAAATCATCGGAACCTGATCACTACCAGTACCAAAATTTGGAGAAGGAATCATGAGTCCAGACTCCCAAAACAAGTACTCATATTTGTTTTACTACAAAATGTACCTTATAGAGCATATATGGTGTACCAGTTTCTATCTGTGCCTTCAAAATGTCAAACCAGAGGGTCTGTGCTGGAACAACTTTCTTTGCCTTGCCCTGAAACCAGAAAGTAGATTACTGAAGGCTGTTCCCATTTCAACACATATATCTAAATACAGTTTCATTCTTACTTCTCTCTCATATTTCTTGTACAAATTCTCAAACTCGTCGCCCCAGCAATCAGCCAACCCCGGAGCTTCATTAGGACAAAACAATGACCAGTCTTCATTACTTTGTACTCTTTGCATGAATAGATCAGGAACCCAGAGAGCAAAGAAAAGATCCCTTGCACGATTCTCCTCCTGTTAAATTGGCATTTGTAATAACAAGCCTTTTAGAGTACTTTTTCAGGTAAAGCCTTTTAGAAATAGGAAAAACTGGGATAGCACATAGGTTATTTGTGTCACAGTAAGCAGACAATTACATTATGCAAGTATAGAAGATTTGAATGTTACAGTTTGAAAGCAAAAGAGTAATTAGACAATGTTCATTGAGATTTTACCTTCCCATGGTTCTTTCTCAGATCAAGGAACTCAAAAATATCAGCATGCCAAGGCTCCAAGTAAACAGCAAATGCACCTAGTTTTAGAAATTTGCAAGAATTTCAGGACTATGAAATCAGAAATTTCAATAAAAATGATGATAAAACATTAGAACCTACCCTTTCTCTTGCCTCCACCTTGATCTACATAACGAGCAGTATCATTGAAAACACGTAACATAGGAACTATCCCATTCGATGTCCCATTTGTTCCTCGAATATAGCTCCCGGTAGCACGAATGTTGTGAACTGAGACGCCAATTCCTCCAGCAGATTTGCTTATGACAGCACATTCTTTCAGAGTATCATAGATTCCCTCGATGCTATCATCTTTCATGCAGATAAGGAAACAGCTGCTTAACTGCATCATGAAGAATGAAACAGTAAATACAAATTAACAGTCCACACTGAGGTCTTCTAGTGGCATATTACACAGTACCTGGGGCCTCGGGGTGCCGGCATTGAAAAGGGTTGGTGAAGCATGAGTAAACCAGCGCTGGGACATCAGATGGTACGTTCTGATGGCAGAATCAATGTCATCCTTGTGTATCCCTACTGAAACTCTCATTAACATATGTTGCGGCCTTTCAACGACATTCCCACCAAGCTTCAAGAGGTAAGACCTCTCCAGAGTCTTGAAACCAAAGTAGTCATAATCAAAGTCCCTGTCATAAATTATCTCGCTGTCCAAGCGAGCAGCATTCTGGAATCAAATGTCAGAAAATTAGAAGCCACATAAGGCACAGCGCAAATTTTGGAGTACGCAGAGCAGAGCAGGCACATTGGAATACATCAGATAATCCTAGGAAGAGTAAATAGGATGGAACAGCAAATTGACAGCAACAGTTGTCTCCCCCCATTGATCCAAAAAAACAGTTATATTCAAAGATTTCCTGTCAGCAATGCATCTCACCTTCATGATGACTTCATATATATCATCGGCAATCAGAGGAGCCATCAGCCCAGACCTCTCGTTGTAGTGCAGGTACATGTCCTTAATCCTGCATCCACAATAAACGCGTCACACAATTGACTACCCAATCCATGCATCCAACAGCTAAAGAATTAGAGCAAAAGCAGGTATCATTTACGTCTCTGAGAAGGACTTCTTGGTGCTCTTGTGCAGGTTCGACACGGCAATCCTCGCCGCAAGCTTGAGAGCATCAAAGCATATACGTCAGGAGCAGGAATGGGAAGGGGGAACGAAAGAAACCAATCGATCGGGGGGCAATATATGTTTCATCGGCGGTCGTTACCGAGGCATAGTCGGGGTGCGATGCGGTGAGCGCCGCGGCGGTCTCGGCGGCGAGCTCGTCGAGCTGGCTGGTGGTGACGCCCTTGTAGACCCCGGCGCAGACCTTCTGCGCGACTAGGACCGGGTCGCAGTGCTCCTGGCTGAGCCCGTAGCTGAGCTTCTTGAGCCGCGCCGTGATCTTGTCGAAGTGCACCGTCTCCTGCCTGCCGTCCCGCTTCACGACGTACATCTTCGCCGCCGCCGCCGCCGCCGGTGACGAGACCTTCCGTCGAACAGGTGGTGCGCGCGCCGCACGAGGACTGGGAGAGAGCGCCGCCGGTGAAATGGGTAGGTGGACGGATGGATACGGTAGGGTTTGGGGGCTCGCGCGGGGCGATTTAAATGCCTTCCCCGTCGAGGCGAGGAGAGCAATAATTAACCGGAAAATTGGAGGAAAATTCTCCTGCGATTTTCTGAGAGAAAAATGTTCGGATTTGGAATGGGTTTGGCGCGCGGGCGCCGAGCCGTTTCCCGCGCGGTTTTGGCATCGTGGTGCTGGCGAGTGGCGGCGCGCGTGCTCCCACGCACTCACCACACACGCGACCGTCATGGGCCCGGTGCTCGTTAACTCCTCTGGGCTCCACGCCGTCAGTGAGGTGGTAATCGGCTGGAGCCTGTGGGGCTCTGCGCGGCTGTGGTATGGTGAGGTGTCGCGCCCTGATAGGCGCGGGCAGACAGGTGGTCCACGCGTGTCAGTGTGGCGGCTGCCCGTGGGAGTGATGAGGAAAGGCGGGAAACCGAGCAGCGTGCTGTGGAAGATTTGGTCTCGAGTTTTGCGGACGGCCGCTGATTTTGAGGACGGCGGCGTGGACTTTTGGGAACCGTCCGTATGATTGGTTTGGTCTTTTGTCTCTCTCGTGACACCCAACGCAAGCACTCGCGCTGTTTCTTGCCGGAGAAGATGCCCCTCTACCGTGGTGACGTGATGAGGCGATGATGCGTTTTGACCGTTGAGATCTGGAGCGCTTGGCAGTACGAGTTTCGAATCCGGTAGGAGGTGTGCAGGAGAAGGAAGCCGAAGTAACCGATGCAGATGCAGTACTGCAGTAGTACTACCGCCATTTTTTAGAACTAATCTCTTAGAAAATTGCTGCACATGCAGATCCAACGCAATGTAGTAATGGCCCAGTTATTTTAAGCAAGAGAAAGGAACTGTCTTTATCCTATTTCTCCATGGAATCGGGGTGACGAACTCGAGAAAGATGAGAAGGCCGGGAAAAGGGAGTGCGGCTTTTTGGCTCACGGGGACATTTGCACCGATTAGTTTGACGAATTTTAATTTCACATACAAGTTTCGAAAAAATCTGAAAAAATTCATACCGGTATATGATAGAATGAAGTATACACAGTTAAATTTTTAAAAAATAATATGACCATTTGTGACCTGTGCAAAAAAAAACAAAAAAACACCTTGGATAGCATGAACAGTACAAAAGGGCCATATGCACATATTTGTTTTTTTTGCACAGATCGCAAATGGTCATATTATTTTTCAAAAATTTAACTGTATATACTTCATTCCATCATATACCGGTATGAATTTTTTCAGATTTTTTTAAAACTTGTATGTGAAATTAAAATTCACCAAAGCTAATGGGTGCACATGCCCCCGTGTGCACCCAGTGACTTTCCGGGAAAAGTCGCTAGTTTTACTTCACCTTTGTGTTGCTGGGGCAGGACACACGGTGCTCGCCCGCAGCACCCGCCCAGGACGATCCGAACCGCCTGTCCTACATCCGACGTAATGGAACTCCAGAGCTGGGGTGGTTCGGAGGCTGCCCGAATTTAATGTCACTTAATTACCTGTAGACGTATTCTACGACCTATGCAAGTCTAGTTTTAAAGGTCTCTAAAAAAATTCTAGTTTTAAAGGTAGCGAGCCTCATTACATATTGTGTTTTAGAAGAATTGTATAGATTTTTCTATGCACGTAATGTCACATATTTCAAATAGACCGAGGTTTTTATAGATAGGACCTTATGCCATCTCCATTCCCAACTCCGAGATGTGTTCAGACGCATGATTAAACATCATAACCATGTTATCAAAAAACAAGCATATATATTGGTGAAGTATAAATGCATTGTCCACTTTCTTCCATCAATTAAGCTTTGATGAACTGATTGATGTATACAATTTAATACATCTCTTAATGTTGGTTCCTCTAGACTAGGATTGATTATCGTCATCACTTCATCGTCCTCACACTACTCACGTGGACACCAATGATGTGATGCGTACTCGTGGTCATCACCACTGCACCATAGTGTCCGAAGCTTAGGAGAATGCGTCGATCCTTGTCTCGTCACTTCCTCTCCATTATGTGCACATGTCCGGTGACGTACGTGGGGCACCTTGAACGATGAGACGCACTGACGAGGAGGTGCACCCTAGCGTCGCCACCGCCACACCATAGTGCTTGACGGGGGGAACCCATCCGGGTTGGCTCAGCACAGCGAGTCGGCCCAACAGGCTCGGAGAGTTCCATGGAGGCCCACTCGGATGAAGGCCCAAGTAAGGTCCACACGGATGCAACGTCCGAGTGCCATCAAGGAAGGCGTTACAACCTCATCAAGGCATGCGTTTCGCTAACATGAAGACTGGCGTTACTCGGACGGTTACACAGAATAAATGTATCAAATAAATTATGCGGTTACTGTAGCTCGGTCGACTGGCCGAGTCGGCACACGTACGGCCTATATAAGGCAAAGAGCCCAGACTAGAGGCTAGGCATCATCTTCAAGCTTTTGTAATCTTTCTCACGCAAGGCTAGAAATACAATTAGTAGGAGTAGGGTGTTACCTCCGCCATTTGAGGGCCTGAACCTGGGTAAAAACCTCTTGTGTGAACCCGCTTGGATTTTCCACGTGCACTCCCCAAAATCCTACTAGAAATGTATACTACCGTGAAATCCCCGCGACAGTTGGCGCGCCAGGTAGGGGCAGCGCGTGTTGGAGCCATGATCAAGGCAGGATCCTCTCCCGCAACCGGCGGCAAGCTGGTGGCCGGCGACGCGCCGTTCGCCGCGCACCTCGAAGGCACGGAGTTCCTCTTCGAAAGCCTTCGTTTTGTGACCGACACCTTCGGCCAACTAAACCTTCAGGACCCGCTTCCCCGTTCCACGGTGGAATCGGAGCCTGAGTACCAGCTCGGATCTCCTTCCGCTCCAGGCAAAGGCGTGAAGCATTCCCAGTTCGTCACCAGAAATAATCATCTAGAAAATAATAAATATATAAATCAATAAAATAAAAAAATTAATCAATTTATTTAAAAATATAAATAATAATATAAAATAAAAAATATATATTTAAAATAAAAATATAAAATAATATTTATAAATAAATATATATATTTATATTAAAAAAATATAATTAAATTATAATAAAAATATTATAAAAAATAATAATTAAATATATAAAAAAAAAAAATAATATAAATTATAAAAAAACAATTATAATATAAATTAAAATATAAAAAAAAAAAATAATAAATAAATATATAAATAATTAATAAAAAAAATTAAAATAAAATATTATATATAATTATAAAAAATAAATAAAAAAATAATATAATAATAATAAAAATTATATAATAATTAATATAATTAAAAAAAAAAACAAAATAATATATATAATAAATAAAAAAAAAAAAATTAAAATTAATTAAAATAAAATAAAAATTAATTAAAAAATATAAATAATAAAAATTAATTAAAAAAAAAAAATAATTCAAATTAAATCTAAAAAATAAATCTATTAATAATAATATTAAAATAATTATATATCATAAAATATTATTAAATAAAAAAATATAAATATAATATAAAAAATAATATATATAAAAAATTAAATATAAATTAAATAAATAATAAATATTACTAAATTAAAAAAAATAAAAATATTATTTAAAAAAAATAAAAAAAAAATTATAATTATATATATAAAAAATAAATTAAATATTAAAAATAATAAATATAAAAATCAAATAAAAATATTAATTATTAAATAATTAAATAATAACAAAATATTATAATATATAAATAATATAAAAATAAATATAATAATATAATAAAAAATATATAAATATTTATATAAAAATATAAATAATAAATAATATAATAATATAAAAATTTATTAAAAATATAAATAATATTATTATAATAATTAATATAAATAAAATAAATAATATACATATTAAATAAAATATATAATTTATAAATATATATAATAAATATAAAAATTAAAAAAAAAACATAAAATAAAATAAAAATAATACAAAAATAAATCAAATTAAATTTATCTTTTATATAATATTATATATATAAATAATATAATATAAAAAATATAAATTATATATTAATTAATTACAATAATAAAAAAAAACATTAAATAAAAAATAAAAAATATAAATAAATTTTAAATAAATTATTCAAAATAAAATTATAAAATAAATATAAATATAAAATAAAAATAAAAATAAAAAATATATAATAAAAATATAATAAATATATAATAATAAAAAATATTAAAAATCATAAATCAAATTAAAATAATTTAAAATTAATTATAAAATAAAATTTATAAAATCATTATTATTTAAATATCATTATTTAATTAAATTTAATAAATAAAAAATAAATCTAATAAAATTATAAAAATAACAAATTTAGTAATAATACAATTAATATTAAATTAAAATAAAATTAAATTAAAAAAAAATTTTAAAAAAAATATAATATTATTAAAAATAAAAATTTAAAAAATAAAAAATTAATATAATTAAATTAAAAATATAAATAAAAAATAATAAAAAAAATTATATAAATAAATAAAGAAATAATATTAAAGTATTAATAATAAATAATTATATTTATATAATTAATAATAATAAATAAAATTATATAAATAAATATATAAACATTATTTAACATATAATACATAATCATATAATAATATCTATAAATAAATTCAAAAAAATATATAAATATAAAATAATTAAAAAAAATAAATCTTATATAAAATATAAAATAATTTATTAATTATGATAATAATAAAATAAAACTATAATAAATATATTAATCTTAAAAAAAATAAAAATAAATATTATAATATAAATTAAATCAATAATAATTAATATTATTAATAAAAACATCATATAATATCATATAAAAACTAATACTAAAAAATATAAAAAATAAAATATAAATTAATAATATTCTGAAATATTAAAATAAAATATAAATACAATAAAAATAAATTAAAAAATTAGATAATATATAATATATTAATACAATATTATAATTATAAAATAAAAAATATAATTATAAAAAATAATTATAATTAAACATATAAATTTAAATAAAAAATATTAATATCAATAAAAAAAAAAATTATTATAAATTAATAAAATAAAATATACTATATTAATAATATAAAAATAAAATTAAATCAAATTTAAATAAAATTATCAATATATAAAAATAAATTAAAAAAAAAAATACATTATAAAATAAAAAAAAAAAAATAAAAAAAATTATATATATATAAATCTATAATTATAATATATTATAAATTTATATTAATAAAATTTATCATTATATAATAATAATATTTAATATTAAATCAATAATATTAAATAAAAATATATAAATTTATAAAAATAAAAAATATTCAAAAATATTAATAAATAATTAAAAATATAAAAATACTATAAAAAAATTAAAAATATAAAAATATAATAAAAATAAATATAAATATAATAATAAAAATTATTTAACATTTATTCAAATATATAATATCATAAAAAAAAATAACTAAACTATAAATACATACAAAAACCACAAAAATAACATATAATATATTCATTATAAATCAAACAAATAATTATATAACATTAAAAACCTTCTAAAACATCTAATAATAACTATTTTAAAATACCATTACATCTACAAATACAAATATATAATAAAAAGTTTATCAATTCACTTATAATTAATAAAACTTAATTAATATTATAATCATAAATATAAAATATATAATAATACAAAACGAATATATTAATATACACAAAATACATTTACCTTATATAAATAATCTACTTTATACTTTACACAAATTAATACAAATTCTAAACATATAATTCATTAATAATACATATGTAATATTATTCTCAATATAACCTTATACTATAAAATATATTCTTTCTCATCATATTATTTAATCAATAATATAAATTACAATCAACTATAGCCAATATTATATACAAAAAAGATTCTGATAAAATCAAAATTAATAATAAATAATATAATCAGACAAGAATATTAAATACCAAAAAAAATAAATAATAAATAATTCATATAAATAATATCAAAATAATTAATTTAAAAAAAAAAAAAAACACAATAAAATCCATAAAAAATATAAATATCAAAAAATATAAAATCAGGTAATATTTAATAAAATTTAATATAAATAAAAATTTATTAAAAAAAAACAATATATAATTAGTTTATAATATATAAATGGTATAAATAAATAAAATTTATTAAACAATATATGTAAATTAAAAATAAAAATTAGAGTATAAAAAATTTTATCAAATTTAAATAATATTAATATTAAAAAATATTTAAAAAATTATAATATTAGAAAAATAAAAATCATATTATATTAAAAATAAAATAGTAATTTAAATAAAAATACATTATAAAAAATATTATCAAATAAAAAAAGATATTTATATTAAAAACCTCATAATATAAAAAATTATAAAAAATAATATAAAGATAAAAATTATATAAATTAATTTATAAATAAATAATATATTTATTATCATAAAATGAAAATATAAAAGTAAATTAAAAAATTATATACTATATATTATAATAAATTATATCTAATAATCAATATTAAATCATATAAATACATATAATTATAAAATATAATAAAGTTAATAAATAAAATTTAAAATAAATTAAATTAAATAATAAAAAATAAAGGATAAAATAATAATAATTAAAATAATATTTATAAATAAATTAAATAGTATCTAATAAAATAATTGATATACATTATATCAAGTAAATATAATTAAGATAATGAAAAAGTATATAATAAATAGAATCTTAATGTTGTATAAATGTATTAAATTAAATATATAATATAAGAATGTTAAATAATATATACTTAAAACTATGGATATAATTTTTAAAGGGGTTGTATATCTAAATATATTATATATAAATAGTTATAAACTTCTAATAATCATAAAAAAATATAAATAAAAAAATAAATTATAAATCATCATAATAAAATTAATTAAAAAATTAAAATAATTTAAATATTATTATAAATAATAAAAAGATAAAAAGTTAAAATTAAAAATTTACAATTAAAATTCATATAATATAAATAATAAAATAATTATAAATAAAAATAAAAAATAAAAATTATAATAAAAAAATAAATAATTTTAACAAAAAAGTTTATTAAATTAAAAATAAATAAATAAAATTCTATATAAAAATTAAAATTAATAAAAAAATAAATATTTAAAATATAATAATAAATAATAAATAAAAATTGAATATAATGAAACATAATAGATAAAAAAAAAAATAAAAATATAATAATTAAATAAATCAATAAAATATTAATAAAATAATAAATAATTTATCAATAAAATTAAAAATAAATAAAAATTTAAAAATCAATAGTTATATTGATAATAAAAATCATAAAATATTATATAAATAGATTATAACAAAATATCATAAATTAAAAATTTTAATTCATTAATTAAAAAAAGTAAAAAATAAAAAAATAAAATATTAATAATTATTATATAAAAAAAAAAAATTAAATCATATATAAAAAAGGATTAACTATATCAAACATTTTCTACAAAAAAATAAAAATATCAAACTCACACCACATATAAAACTAAGCAAGACAAATACATAAAAAACTATTAAACAACACCCACCCAAACATAACGACATAGATTTAACACTAACGATCTGAACACACCACATAACATACAACTTTAAACAAATTATATATAAACAACCACACTACTACTTATCAAACTTATACACTAACACTCTCTTATTCAAATCACCTAAACAACTGACTATCTATCTCAAACAACTTCTCTCAATTCATCAATACGAAACACACCGTCCAAAAACAAAATATTATACTTCTCATCAAACTAAACTCCTACAATATTAAAATTAATCCCTAATTAATCATATCACATTCTTATTAGTCACTAAATACATCTATAAACATAAAAAAAAAAAATTAAACTGATATCATTATTAAACAGTATATAAATATCAATTCACAACATATATCACTAGATTCAAATATATAAAGTTAGATTAATAATTACTTCTAATCCTATAATAAAAAAAATACCAACCATAAAATAATCCTAATTTAACCACACATTATGTATACACATTAATAATATCAATAAAATTATATTTAACATAAACTACCTCTATAGCTCTAAGTAAACTATGTTCAATATTCACTTTAAATACAATAGATCATAGCTACATTAAGCATAACCGTAAATATCATTATACCAACTATACACAACAAACATCTATTATTATCATAACCAACAATCTATACTCAATAATATAATATCCATGAATCACCTACCAGCCTTTCACATAAAATCTCAGTCCAAATCACTATAAAACACATTACAACTATCTAATAAGAATAATTCACTCGTATAGACATCAAACTTATAAACAAATAGTTTAATTATACAATAATAAATAAACAAATAAATTAAAATTTAATAAATAAAAATATAAAAATTAAATATAATAATAAATAATATGTAAAAATAATAAAAAATAACAAATCACTATTAATATATAATAAGTAATAATAATATTTAAATTTTATAAAAATATATATTTCAATTAAATAAAAACATTAAATCCATAAACACAGACTCAATTCTCATCTAATACTATCCAAAATTCAACATAATTCTCACTATATATATTTACTTTAATAAACTTCTTTCACATTCCAATCCCTTAAAATCATATTAAATCCAGAACAAATCAATAATCAACTACTATAACATATAACACATTTTATTTATTCAATAAAAAAGTTAAAAAATATAAACGAGGTCAGAATGCAAAAAATACAATCTATATACATCATCTCGTCCTACAGTAGACGCTTCCAAAACACATCATCTCACATATATATTTTATACATTTAAATATTTAATCTATGCATCTAAAATAACCATACACTAATCATATTTACATACCTTACAACTCATAACAAATGCCCACTCAAAATATAATATCGAATCCAATATACTAATTAGTAAGTATATAATTTTAAAACAAAAAAATAACAATCACCAACTTAAAATAAAAATATTAATTAAAATTATATAAATAATGTTAAAAATATATAAAAAATAAAAAATTATAAATAATATAAATAAATAAATCTATATAATAAATTAATAAAATTTTATAATTTAATTTATAAAAATAATTATAACATATTAATAATTATTAAAAATAAAAAAAAAAATCAATTTCATAAAAAAATAAAATCATAAATTTATATAATATGTCTTCTATATCTTTATAAGATATTGTAATAATGTATATATTAAATATCAATTGATAATTATATTATTTAATTAAGAATATTTAGCAATTATATACATTCATTTTGATTATTATTGTTGGGTTTATTATATTAAAATATTATATAACTAATTATTAATATAATTAATAAATAAAATTATCAAATATAAAATAATATTTCCAATATTTAATCAGTTATAACAGTGGATTAATTAAGAATATAGTATAAATATTCAAATTCATATATCTAATATTAGAATATTATTAATTAATTATACAAATAATTAAAAATACAATAAAAATAAAAAAAAAAATAATAAATATATAAATAAATAATAATAAAATTAAATAATTATCATATAAAAAATATAAATAATAATAAAAATAATATTATATAAATAAATAAAAATAATTTATTTTAAAATTTAATAAATAATATAATAATATAAAATATACAAATATATAAAAATAAAATATATAAAAATAAATAAAATTAAAATAAATAAATATATAATTAAATCATTAATAAAAATAAATAATAAATAATAAATTAAAATATAAATATAAAAATAAAATATATAAAAATAATATAAATACTATAAATTAAAAAATAATAAAATAATAAAAAATATTATAAATAAGAAAAATATAATATAATTAATATATTACAATAAATATATAATAAAATAATTTAATATAAATAATAAAAAATAATAAAAAATATATTATTAAAAATATAATAATAAAATATAAAAAAATTAATCATTATTTATATATTAAAAATAAAAATATATTAATCATAATTTATAATTAAAAATTAAAAAAATAAAAAACAAATAATTAAAATTAATATATAATAATATTATAAAATAATTACAATAAATTATAAATATAAATAATAAAAAAAAAAATAATTAAAATATTAAATATAATATTAATATATAAAAAAATATATTATTAAAAATAAATAAAAAAAATAAATAAAAATATTCAAATATTAATATATAAAATAATATAACTAAAAAAATTTTTATATAAAATTATATAATATGAAAAAATAAATAAAATAATAAATAATCTAAATTTAATAATTTAAACAATTAAATATTATAAATAATAATAAAAAAAAAAAAATATTTAAAATAAAATTCAAAAAATATATAAATTAAATAATAAAAAATAAATATATAATAATAATAAAAATCATTAATTAAATCAAAATATATTAAATAAATAATTTATTAAAAATTAAAAATTAAATTATTATCATAATATAAAAAATATTATCTAATAAATAATATAATAATATAGAATAATAATACTACATAATAAAAAAATATATAATAAATAAATATTAATTATAAAAAATAATAATTAAAAAATACAATATAATAAAAAAATTAAATATATATATAAAAAAATAATAATAAATAATTACAAAATAAATAATAAATAAAATAATATAAATAAACAAATAAATATTAAAAATAATTATATAAATTAAAACATTAAAAATTAATAAATCATTTAATATAAAATATTTTAATATATTAATAATAATAATAAAAAAAAAAAATATAATAAATAAAAAATTTAATAATTATTATATAATAAAAATAATATTAAAAAAAAAAATATAAAATAAAAAATAAATAATTAATTTTTATAATATTATATATCATATATTACATTTAATAATTAATTATAAAATAAACAATTAATATAAAAATAAATATAAATTAAAAGATGAAATAATATAAAAATATTATATTTATAAAAAATAAAATATTATATTTTAATAATAAATAAATAAAAATAATAAATTAAATAAAATACTTAAAATAAATAAAATTAATAACATTAAAAAAATAATTTATTTAATATAATAACAGTTATAATTTAATTAAAAATTATAATAGTAAATTATTATAAAATAAATTAAATAATGTAAAAAAAATAGTAAAAATAATAAGTAAAAATCTAAAAAAATAAATAAATAAAAAAGTAAAATATTATATATATAATAATAAAATATTAAATAATCTAAATATTTAATAATAAATAAAAAAAATAATAAATATAATATTAATAAATATAAAAAATATAAAAATAAAATATAATATATAAATAAATATAAAAAGATTATAATATTATATTAATTCAAATAATATATAAAAAATAAATAATATTAAATATATAAAATATATTTAACTATACAAATATATATAAAAATAAATTCATATATTTAAAATAATAATAAATAAATCAATAATACATAATTAATCAAAATTATAAACTAATTAATAAATATAATAATATTATATATATATTAATAAAAAATAATAAATATTATAAATATATTAAGATAAAATATAAATTTATTATAAAAATATATATTATATATTAAAAAAAAAAAAAAAAAAAAAACAATAATTAAAAAATAATAATATATAAATTATTAATTAAAAATAATATAATAATAAAAAAAATAAATATATACAAAAAATCTATTAATATAAATAAATATTAAAAAAATAATTAATAATAAAATTATAATATATATAAATATTAATAACAAAATAATATATTATAATAAACATTAAATAATATTAAAAATATAAATCATAAACTAAAAAAAATAATAAAAAAAAAATAAATAATTAATTAAAAAAATTAAAAATAAATAAAAAAATATATTATCAAATTAATAAATATAAAAAATTATAACATAATAATAACATAAAAAATAATAAAATATATAAAAAATAAAAAAAATATATAATAAATATATATATATAAATAAATTAATAAATAAAAAATATATAAATATTTAAATTAAAAAAATTATCAATTATAAAAAATAAAAAATAACAAAAAATAAAAAATAAATATTTTTATTATCATAATAATTAAAAATAATAAATTAAATTATTTATAATAAAAAAAAAAAAAAATAAATATAATTATATAAAAAAAAATAAATAAAAATAAAAAATATAATAATAAAATATTAATTTTAATAATAAAATAACAAATAATAGAAATATTTAATTAATTAAAAAATATAAATATAATAATAAAATAATATAATATAAAAAATATAATATAATAATAATAAATTATAAAATAATATAAAAGAAAATAAAATAAAAAAAATATATAAATTATTAAATTATAATTATAAAATAAATAAATATTAAAAATTAAAAATATAAAAATCAGTATCTGTTTCAGTTAGATAGTGAAAATGATAAGGAATATAATGCTCTGATCATTCATCCAACATATCTAAACTGATAAGAATGCAAGTCATCAGAAAATACTTCTCATGCTTAAAACTTGTAAACTGTGCATCTCTTGTTAAACAAATCTTTTATGCACAGATTCAGGGGGAGTATATTCTATCAACATACACATGTTTCAATATTCCAATTCTATATATTTGAATGTGTGAAGCTTGGGTTGCCACTAACCACCAAAAAGGGGGGAGATTGAAAGATCATCTAGGCCCTGATATGGTTTTGATGGTTAATGGCAACCTAAACTGGAATCTAATGTTTACATTGAGTGTAAGCAGAGTTTACAGGTTCCATGAAGAAGGGTTATCCAGAGAAGGATGGCTACCAAAAAGGGTACAAGGTGGTTCAAGGACAAAGAGATGGCTGTGCTAGGCAGCTGTGTCACAGCTGAGAAGAAGCCGGTGCTGTGCAGGGAGATGCAAACAAGGTGATGGTGGCTTGATGCGTCAAGGGCCGTGATTTCAGTTGGTGGCAGGTAAAGCCTAGATTTGCTAGTTTCTTTGAGTCCATAGGAATCACCCGTACTATCAAGAGGGATGAAACAGTAGCAGTTGTCTAAGGGAACCTTGCTCATTGCTCAGAGTGTTGGTCAAGGGGATTGGTGCTTTGAGGCCAATTGCCCTGTGTCAATAGCTTTGCACAAAAGTATATAGCTGTTTTGTGTTAGTGCTCTGTAGTACTAACAGTGAAAACCCTAGAGCTTTAGGCACCTGTGTGACACAGCTGGGTCACAGGTGGTCTTCCGCTCTATGACTCAGGTACATCTCTGTACCAGGGGAGAGCTTGAAAATGCTAAGGTATCTGCACTGCGATGGGTGGCCTGCTGAGTCAGAAGTCTGTCGGAGGTTCTCTCCTTATAGGTATTAGAGTCTGAAGTATGCTGAGGGCATGTCATGTGCCAGGACCGGGCTGAGTAGTGTGGCTATCAGCTAAGGGTTCACCTGTGTGCGCCACCGGTGACACAGGTGTCGGTCTGCCTGAGCCGGGTACAGTTGGGCGTAGTGTGTAGATGTGTCACCGGTGGCTCACTTAATCCTACGTGGCAACAGGGTAACGGTCGGGTGCCTGAGGACCCTATATATAAGGGACCAGGGGAGGACTCTGTCCTCAACCTTGCTCAAATCAGTGATTCACATACGACCGTTGCAAAGCCTCCAACCACTCCACAAGAGCCAAAAGCCTAAGGGTTAGTTCGAGTGGGTTTGTGAGCTAGAGCACGAGCAAAGGTTCCTCCAAGAGATTGCTGCTACATCATCTGTTACTCTTGGAGTTTGTCTACTCCTAGACGGGTGTAGGAGTTGCTGGTATCACCCAAGCTTGTGTGGGCTGAACCAGTAGTTTGTGAAGGTGTTCTGAGGTCTACCTGCTGCAAGGCAAAAGGATCTCCACAAGCAAAAGGAAGAGTCCTGAAGGATCAGTTACTCGGAGAAGAAGCACGTTTTAGTGCTGGCCAGCTCTTAGGAGTGGTCTCTCCAACGGAGACATACCTTCTCTGCAAAGAGTTGGGAACTTCGGTGAAAAACCCCTGAGTCTCCTTTACTTCCTTGTATAGCATGCATATCTGTTTATCTTTACTTGCTTGTGTCTCTTAGACTTAATCTGCTAAGTTTACCTTTTCACCTGTGCTAGATTACCTTTATACCTGTGTGTGATCACCTGTTACATAGTTGCTTCATTCACTTGTATTCACCTGTATCAGCACTTGTGTCACAGGCAGTCTAAGTAGAGCACCTGTGTTAGGTTAACTCTTCACCGGTGTCTTCCACCTGTGTGACAGCTGTGTGTTAATTTACACATAGTTTCCACATGTCTCACTCACCTGTGTCACAGCTGTCCACTATTAACTTGTGAAGTTAATCTGACAACTTAAACAAAAGGTTAAAAGAGAGAAATTTTATAAGCCAACTATTCACCCCCCCCTCTAGTCGGCATCTCGGTCCTTTCAACTGCCTCGGATAAATATAAAGGAGGCGCTTCCTTTTCCCAACCACCTCCAATTAGACCTAATCGAAGGCGTTTTACCCGGTCTAACCGCCTCCGATTAGGAATAAAGGAGGCGGTTAAACTTATCCAACCGCCTCGGATATGTTCTTTCCAGCAGGTGCACAATCTATTTTCTGAACTCTCAGTGGATAGACATCAACAAATCACATATATCATTGCATCTCCATTCATAATATATATAAACACATATATATAAACATCACATATATACACACAACCATCACATATATCATGCATCTCCATTCATATATAAACATCACATATATATACACCACATATATATGAACCCAAGCATCTCATACATATAAACACATATATATAACCACATATATATGAACCCAAGCATTCATATCAAGAGAAGCATTTATATCAAGAGAAGCATCTAACATATATAATTACTTCTTCCATGCATGTTTCAACCATGTGTCATCACCACTTCTCAAATTATATCATTGCCTCCGCTTCCTCCTCCTTTTCTTCTTGCTAGGCATTTCCTCGTCAAACTCTAGCCCTTCTTGATGATCTTCATGCACGTAGACTGGTTCATGAGGTTCATCGGCCGTCGCGTCTCTAATGCTATGTTGCATCGGAGGTGTATCTTCAAAGATCTTGTACTCATCCTCATCCACCAAACCCTGAACTCCGACAATCTTCCTTTTACCTTGTAGTGCAATATGAAGATTCTTCTTCGCCGGATCGGTCACGTAAAACACCTGTTGAGCTTGATTGGCTAGGATGAATGGGTCATCTTTGAATCCAACACGTTCAAGGTCAACCGTTATGAAGCCGTGGAGATCGACCTTCGTAGATTGCAGATTGACCCAACGGCACCGGAATAATGGGAACTTGAAGTACACGTAGTCCAGCTCCCAAATATCCTCGATGAACCCATAGTACCAGCTCCGTTTCCCGCTCAAATCAGAAGCCTCTATGCAGACCCCACTATTTTGAAATGTGCTTTTCTTATCTTGATCTCTCGTGTAGAACGTGTATCCATTAATGTTGTATCCTTGCCAAGTGACGACTTCGAATGTAGGGCCCTTCGCATACCAGGTAAGCATGTCACTAGAGGCACCTAAACGAAGACGCTCCTTGAACCACTTGTTGAATTCTTTGTTATGCTCTCTCGTCCTCCACGCATCGGTTCTATTTGGATGCTCTTGCCTTAACTTTGTCCTGTGCTCGTCCATGTAGGGGGCAACGGCGGTCGTGTGTTGCAGCACGGTGAAATGGGCAAGAGCGTGTCCTGCTTGATCGGCCGTTATAGATTTCTTTCCGATAGTCCCAACACCATCGAGCCTGCCTTCATGCCGAGAAGATGGCATGCCAATCGGTTGGTTCGACTCCATGTAGTCAACATAGAACTCGACAACCTCTTCTGCAGCATAACCTTCGACAATACTTCCCTCCGGTCGATACCTGTTTCTCACGTAGTGCTTCAAGATTTCCATGAATCTTTCGAACGGGTACATGCTCCGAAGGAAGACTGGGCCACACATCTTGATTTTGTGCACAATGTGGACGATGAGATGTACCATTATATCAAAGAAAGACGGGGGGAAATACATCTCTAGCTGACATACAGTCTCCACCGCCGCTAACTCCAGATCATCTAGCTCGAATACGTCCATCACCTTCTGAGAAATCTTGTTGAAGAAGAAGCACAGCTTGGTGATTGATTCCCGGACGTTAGGCGGCAGGATATTCCTGATTGCAATTGGGAGCATCTGTGTCATCATAACATGGCAGTCATGAGACTTCATGCCGATGAGTTTCAGGTCCTGCATCGAGACGAGCCTCTTGATGTTGGCTGAGTAACCGGACGGAACTTTCACGCCATGCAAGAACTTGCAAAACTCGGTTCTCTCTGCCTTCGATAAAGTGTAACAGGCAGGGGGGATGTATGTCTTCCCGTCAGGCAGAAGTACAGGCGCTAGCTCTGGCCTGATTCCCATATCAACCATGTCGAGTCGGGCCTTGACGCCATCCTTCTTCTTGTCCTTCATGTTTAGCAGTAGACCCAACACGCTGTCACAAACATTCTTCTCTATGTGCATCACATCGATGCAGTGCCGGACTTCTAGGTCCTTCCAGTATGGTAGGTCCCAGAACATAGATCGCTTCTTCCAGTATGACGACTCATCAGCGGCCTTCTTTTTCCGACCCTTTCCGAGCACGACATTCACGTCGTTAACCTTCTCGAATATCTCTACACCGCTTAATGGCCTTGGTTTCGCACCGTTCTCCGTTCTCCCGTTGAACTGTGACTTCCACCTCCGGTAACGGTGCCTTATAGGCAGGAACCGCCGTGGACTCATGTACACGACTTTCCCGTAATTCTTGAGACTTAGGCTCATGGTATTCTCCATGCATATGACACAGCCTTTGTGTCCTTTCACCATCTGACCGGAGGTGTTGCCGGAGAGCGGGAAAGTCATGGATTGTGCAGAACAGCATGGCCCACAGAGTGAAGTATTCTCTTTTGTCCGCATCTCATACCTGCACTCCTGTGTTCCACAGTGTTTGTAGCTCATCCATCAACAGTTGGAGATACACGTCGATGTCGTTACCAGGTTGCTTAGGCCCTTCGATAAGTGTGGACATCATAATGTACTTCCGTTTCATACAAAGCCAGGGAGGTAGGTTGTACATACTGAGAAGTACGGGCCATGTGCTGTGTCGGCTGCTCATGTTGCCAAATGGATTCATTCCGTCCATACTCAGCGCAAACCTTACGTTCCTAGTTTCCGCACCGAATTGGGGATACTTCCTATCGATGTTTCTCCATTGGATTGCATCGGCAGGGTGTCTCAGCTTTCCATCGGTTGTCTTCCGCTCGTCCGCATGCCAGCGAAACAGTTTTGCTTCCTTCGGTTTGCAAACAAACGCTTGAGGCGCGGGATTACAGGCAGGTACCAAGCAATCTTCGCGGGAGTCCCCTTCGTCACCTCGACGAATTTCTCAGCTCCTTCTACTCCAATTTTACCCTTGTACCGAGAAGCCTTGCACACAGGGCACGAATGTAGCTTCGCAAACTCTTTCCGGTATAGCATACAGTTATTCCGACATGCATGTATCTTTTCAACTTCCAGTCCTAAGGGACAAAGCAACTTCTTGGCTCTATACGTGTTGATGGGTAACTCATTCCCCTCCAGAAGCATGTCACTTAGAAGGCCCAACAACTCGTTGAAGCTCTTGTCGGACCAGCTGTTGCTCGCCTTTAGCTTCAATAGTTCAAGCACGGCATATAACAAAGTGAACTTAGCCTTGCATCCTGTGAAAAGCGGTTTCTCCGATGCCCCCATCAAGCCTAGAATTGCTGGTACTCTTTGTCGGTTTTGTGCCCTTCGAAATCACGCAACATCTGTTCCAGCTCAGGCATCGAGTCCGGATCATCGGACATCTCATGTTATGGATCACAAGGGATATCAATTGGGATATCGGTTGCTATATCATCGGTGAAAATATCATCATCCGATACTACGGCTTGATCTTCGCCGTGCTTGGTCCAAGTTGAATACCCTTCCGTAAAACCTCTCTTGAAGATGCGGTACACATATGATGGAGCTCAAAAAATCCTTACGCTACCGCAGTCTAGGCATGGACAATACGTGTCACCTCTACCCTGTCTCAACATGTCCGCCTCGGCAGCTTCCATAAATGATCTCACTCCATCTCTATATGCCTCTGTGTTGCGAGCTCCGTACATCCACGATCGATCCATCTAAGCCGTGCATATGGAAATTTGAAAATTTAATTAAATTTATTAAGTGCACCGACTTCGTGAGATGAGTTTAACACATTAATTACTGACATAATCAAGTTCTACAAATAATTACTAACATAACTAACCACTATAACTAAATAGCCATACTAATAGCTAATATAACTAACCTATACGCGTCGACTCTCTTCATTTACTAACGTATAACTAACATATTACCACTTTTTCTTCTGTATAAAAATTAATACGCCACAAAAAATTTCCATCATTTTTTTCCTTTTTACCCACAAATTATAGAATTGTTTCATAATTTGCATACCTTACCAACAAATTTAAATGCATTCAAACATACAAATAACTCAAACATCTCAATCGATCAAATTATTATCATATAATTGAATCTTCTCAATTAATGTTCAAGAAAAGAGCACAATCAACAAAAATTATTGGATGAAATGATTGAAAAACTAAACACCAACCTTTCTTAATCAATAAGGAAGTTCTTCTCCAACTTCTCTACCAAATGTAGCTTCTCCACTGAAGAATCCACAGCAAATCGCTCAAAAAATCGCCAGCATTTCGCCACATTTAAGACATGGTCGTATGTCTGCTCGCGCAGTGCAATAAATACTGTGAATCATATTGGAGGTGGTTAAATCCAAACAACCGCCTCAGATATTGACTAAATCGAGGTGGTTATATATCGTCAACCGCCTCTGATATGTACTCGCTTATCCAAGGCGGTTGCCAATATATAACCGCCTCCGATAACGTCGATATCCGAGGCAGTCAGAAATAGTTAACCACCTCGGATAATATTGGAGGCGGTTTCTTATTTATAACCGCCTCCGATGTGGTCGTTATCCGTGGCGGTTGCTCCCGGACTCGTTATCTGAGGCGGTTTTTTCGTGCTAACCGCTTCCGACATAGGTTATTCGTGGCGCTTTTACTTAACCGCCTCGGATATGGCGCCACGGATAGACGATTCTGTAGTAGTGAGGTCTTCCCTACATTCAAAAATATGGTCTTCATCTTCTTCTGCGTCTTCCTGTATGTCCTCTTCCTCTAAACATTCAGGAGTAGCTAAAATTTCTGACTCCTCACCGTGACTAGTCCACCGTGTATAACCTTCCATGAAACCTCGAGTCAACAAATGTAGCTGCAACATGCCTCTCTCCCTGAACATTATCGTGTTCTTGCATCCACAACACGGACATCACATCTTGTTCGCACCCTTTTTCTCCTGATCTTCCTCGGCCGCATCTAGAAATCCATTCAAAGTATCGACAAAACTCCGTGTTGCTCTTTCGCCGTACATCCAACTTCGATCCATCGATCCCTGCAACAACAAACTAATTGATATAATCCAAATTAACAAAATGAACACAAATTTATTCTTTTCTTCGATGTACTACATCGTACCAAAGAGAACTCGCTAGCACCGGCGTCAAGGAGCGGATTCGAGAGTCTTTGGAATAGGGTAAGGAGGAGGAAAGAGAAGGTGGAGAGGAGCAGGGAGAGGATTGAGCGATCTAGCTAGATCTAGGGTTTACATCCATATGGAGGAGGGAGGGGGATGAAGGGAGGAGGGGGAGGATGAGGAGGAGGAGGAGCATGGCTGCCGCACACTAGATGTAGATTGAGGAGGGAGGGAGGAGGAGGGGAGGGGGAGAGAGAGGAAAAAAGGAGTACAAATTAGGGAGGTGGGAGATGATTGATCTAGATCTAGATCTAGAGGAGGAGGAGAGAGGAGGGGGAGGTGGCCAAGGGGGAGAAGGGGGAGGAGAGGGAGGAAGGGGAGAGGCCAAGGGAAAAAAATGGGAGTAGGGGAGAGCAACAACCGGCCAGAGCTTGCAGCTGGCCGTGTGAGGTGCGTAAACTCAACAGCCAGCTGCAGGTGCAACATCGTTGGTTATATAGTGCAGACCTATTACTGACGGGCACAGTATACGACGCCCGTCAGTGATAAGTATCCCACCGAGAACATTCCCAGGCATACTTTCACTGACGGGCACCATATAAGACGCCCGTCAGGGATAAGTGTGCCTCCGAGGGCAATACCGGAGCATACTTTCGCTGACAGGCCCTGACGGACCCGTCAGTGAAAGTGCTATCAGCACTGACGGGCACGTAGCCGGAGCCCGTCAGTGAAATGATGTGTCAGTGGAGAAGCCTCCCTTCCCACTTCTACTGACGGGCCCGTTAAGTGCCCGTCAGTAGATGTAGGCTCCTTCGTCTCCTGCGTTGCAAGAGCTGACGGGCCCGTACCCACCCGTCAGCAATTAGGCTTATCAGCGACGGGCCTCCCCATGCCCGTCAGCGATGTTTGTGTAGCAGAAGTGTTTTCTGAGGTAGTGATCGGTGAAGAATCACAGAAGTTACAGCCAAATCCACAGCCAGGAACGCGCAGTACGACCGTGCGCGGTCGTACCGCGCACCGGCTTCTCTTCTGGAAGTTGCGCATAGTGTTTTGTATTTTGGTCACCATTTCCTCATACGAACTTCGATTTGGGTGTTCTTGGGCTCGTTGGATTCGTATGGACGAGCCCGATAACCTCCTGGTATTGGATCTTCAATTTGGGCTCGTTGGGAAATCTCTTTTTGCCAAACTCTCCAAAAGGCCTAAATCTGGTGCTCGTAACTTCTCCGGATTGGTCCCAACTTGGTTCCTTTCATCGTGCTAAGTCCATGGGAGTTCCAACTCACCTACACACACAACAAAACCAAGAAAAACTAATAAAAACTAATAAAACTAAAGAATATGCAATGATCACAATAAAATGCATGGAAACTAGTAATCATGCATAATGGACATGAAAGTGGCTAGATGGTTCATGATATGAGGGATTTTGATACGAGAATATGCAACAATTGAGCTCTAAAACATGACACAAAATCCACTCATCAGGACCTTACCTATCTCTTCTTCATCTTAGCCACTCTATTCAAATTCTTCACAAGTGCACAACTTGAAACGTTTCTCTGGTCAACCATGTATCCTTGACTGCGCTGATTTAATGAGAACACCGCTTGCAATCAATTTTGGCCCCGCGCTGCCTACTTTGGGTTTTCCCGCTCAAACCAGGCAAACTGATCTAATCTGTTGACACGTGTTCTGCAAACCAAACCGTCAGGCCATATCCACCGCAGAATCTGGAACGACCCTGGTCGTGGGTTCCCTTAGCCTATATAAGGTTGCCCCCGTGCACCCTTAGGCATTGTTTGGTTCCCAGGGAACTAATCCCCTAGGGGAACTAATCCATAGGGGGATTGGGTTGATCCCTTCCCTTCACCCAATCCCCATTGGGATTAATCCCCTTCCCCCACCTCAATCCCTGCTGCTTAAGTCTGTTTGGATAATACATGCATGCTCATGGAAATTGCTCATGGAAAAAGAATATGCATACCGTGCAAGCTCAGCAGGAGACCGAATCAATTTACCTTCAAAGCAGGCCCTGATTCCATTTTTACAGTCATTCCAATCAAGCACATGGGAAGGGCACACATAAGCAGGTTCAAGCAAGAAACCAATCTGTCCAGTACATCAACCAGCGAGCACAGCATAATTATTCAAAACTGAGATGATGAGTTCTAGGTGCTAGGTGCTAGGTGCTAGGTGATGAGTGATCACACAAGTTTAAAAATAACCATAATCATTCAAGACAACAAGCAAAGGGTAAAAACCACATCCGACAAGAGCAACATAACAATAAAAGAAAACTTTCAAAAAAGACATCTCTGCCATCTGTTTTTGGCGCGTCTTCTTGATGCCGGTATCTTCGGTTCCTGCCATTTTCTCTTGTTCTGGGTTTGCTTATGCTGATCAGCCATGACTTGGTACAACGCCAAACATAGTTGCAGGCTTCTCTGAATGAAATCAGGACAAAAGAAACCGTTAGCAAATGATGATTGTACGGTTACTGCCAACAGCCAAATAAGACTTTGACAAGCCGTAGACTAGGTGTAGTAAGCTGTCATGATAAGAATTAGACTAGCTAATTCAATTAATCACATATATTGTGCTGTCAGGATCATTTATCATACTACCTGCACAAAGCATTGCTATACCTCATGTTGTAACATCAGTACTAGATGTACCTGGAACTGCTACGTATCAGACTATGACCATTCATATATTGTACAAAGTAGGACAGTTCAAGAAAAACCTATTAACAATCCTGCAACCAATTTCAGGATCTTTCAGGGGCTGGACCTGGCTGGTTTATGGAACCTAGATGACACTGAATATAGGTACTACTCCTCTGTTGGAAGAATGAGAAGCCCTTGTTGTCTTGATGACACCATACAAGGACATTTTAATTCACGTAGTATTCACCATACAAGGGCATTTCAGTTTAGGGATTTTCTAGTTTTTCTAACGAATTTCTTGCATGCAGAGAAAGAAGAATCAATGTAGATTAGATGCAACGCGTATAAAAATGATCAACGGATCAATAGAGCAGCAGGTAAAACAACAATAAAAACAAAAACTTTTATACCTTTTCTACTGCCTGCAGTGACCCATTGATCTCTTGCTGTATAGCAGTGTCGTTCTCTCCACAGGGATTGAAGTATTGCTGTCGAACAAGTTCTCAAAGCTAACAAGATGGTTTTGTTGGTATTTTCTAGGCTTGTTTACGAATTTGACAGTGCACCAAGCAATATAACTAAGACTGGGAAAGAAGCATGATTCAACAAGGAAAGCAAGGAAACAAGACTGGGAAAGATGATTACAGATCACAGCAAAGTAGCAAGAATGGGAAAGAGTTGTTCACAGATCACATTAAAGTAGCAAGAATGGGAAAGAGTTGTTCACAGATCACATTACACAGCAAAGCAAGCAGGGAAATAGACTGGGAAAGATGTTCTTACGTTACATGTCACAGCAAAGTAGCAAGGAAGTAGAATGGGAAAGATGTTCTCAGATTACAGCAAAGGTTGGGGAAGAGTAGACGAAGATCAGCAGCAATCAGCAGGATGAAGCAAGATGATGGACGGGGAAGAGTTGTTTCTGGCCAAGTTTCCTTCTCTCCTCACCTACCCTGTGGCCGGACTCTCTCTAACCACACACCCTTTCTTGGATCTGGAGTCCTCCTTTTATATCCTAAGAACTTTGCACTTTACCCCTTCAGGCTCTTTTCTTTCCATTGAAGGCCTGTGTCACCTGCCTGTGACACAGGTGGTTGAAAAAGTTGTAAGCTTGGCGATCTAGAGTGTGGCTGTGTCAACTGGCTGTGGCACTGGTGATCGACACAGCTGGTGACTTGAAGCATGCCTGTGTCAACTAGCTGTGACACAGGTGATCGAAGCAGCTCCTGCGTGGCTGTGTCAACTGGCTGTGACACAGGTGAATAGAGTAGTTGTGGATTTGCTTTGGCTGGGTCAGCCAACTGTGGCACAGCTGGTTGGCAGCTTCTGCTTCAAATGCTTTAGAGCCTCCTGTTTGCTGTTCCTTGTCGAAGAATTGTGCGCCTAGTCGCGCTTATCTGCAAAATTGTTGTGCAGCCAGTAAAAGTGTCCATGTGAAGATCTTTTGCTCTTAAATAACAAGATTTGAGCCATAAGCAATCAAGATTGATGACGATAAACAACTGAATTAGCCCAAGAAAATGATACAAATTAGTGTTTATCACACCCCCACACTTAGATTTTTGCTTGTCCTCAAGTAAAAGAAACATGCATCGTGTATTCTGACAACTTAACTAGCAAGATCATCCTGCAATTCTGATTTCCTCTGCATTATACCGACATAATTGGACCATGCTTGTCTTCAACAAGGATCTGCTGAATGTCATAATTGCACCAATATAGGGTTTACTGAAGATTCCAAACATTCTACGTTATCAAATGAGATTTATGTAAAGAACCCAGTAATGAGCTTAGGTTCTGCTTTATTAAATTTGTAAAGAGAAATATTAAGGCGCTGTGGTATTTGTACCACTTATTAGGCAATGTGACAAAGTCACTTATTTAGACAGTTTCAAAAACCAATGTGGCTGTGCCACTTATTGAGGACTGTGACGTAAGTCACTTATTTAGGGAATTGAAAACAACTGTGGCAATGCCACTTATTTATAGCTTGAACCTGTAACCAAAGTCATTTTCATTTCAGCTACCACTGATCCCAGGATCATGGTACCCTATTTGATGGTCTCGGTTAAATAGCTCAATATTGGACTAGCTACACAAATCAGCATCTGATTAAGCAGAATAGAAGTAATCTGAAGTAAACCTGAGATTATTGCAATTTGACATCCAGCCTAAACTATTTCAGACAAACAATACCCAATTATGCTTTTATATTGCAGAGCATCAAGAATAACAGAATTCACTTGTATGAGGTTGAAGCATTTCACAATAGGCAAGCTGACTAAAAGTTGCTAATTGAAGAATTGCAAGACAACTCACTCAGCCAAAATGTAACCCTTAGGAACAAGACGATAATGAAATATTCCAACTCATGAGATATAAACGTCAGGACGTAGTGACTGGAATTAATTCACCTGGCTTTGTGCGGAGTGCTATCCTCAAGCAATCATGTCACAGATATTAGCTTGGCTGTGTGACTGGGTAGTGTGCCAGCTGTGACACCGGTAGACACTTGGTGTGATTGTTGTAGGAGTAGCTGTGTCACAGGGGCTGGCACAGCTGAAGATTCTCCATCTTCCTTATCCTTGCTGTTTTACCTTGATCATTTTATTCCTACAGAAGCAAAGAAAAGAAAACAAACATAAAACACACCTAAACAAAATAAAAGGAGAAATTAATTTATTTTCCAGGTTGCCTCCTGGGAGCGCTTGTTTTAGGTCTTTAGCTCGACCCTCCTGTGTGAACTAGGTTGGGGTTGAAACAAGAGTTGTGCTAACTCTCTCCTTCTCCTCCTGAATTGGTTCAGAGTCTTCCTCAGAGATTGGTTCTCCATTAATGTAGTGTTTCAGACGCTGCCCATTGACCAGGAACAATCCTTGTGCAGGACTTAATACCTCAACTGCACCATTGGCTAAAACTCTCTTCACAATACAAGGGCCATACCATCTGGACTTGAACTTTCCAGGAAATAAATGGAACCTTGAATCATATACTAGCACTTTCTGCCCTGGGTAGAATTCACGTCTTAGAATATGCTTGTCATGGATGATCTTCTTCTTCTCTTTGTAGATTCTTGAGCTTTCATATGCATCATTTCTCAGCTCCTCAAGTTCACATAGCTGCAGCTTCCTGTGTTGCCCAGCTGCCTTAATGTCCATATTGAGGGTTCTGATTGCCCATTGTGCTTTATGCTCAAGTTCCACTGGAAGATGGCATGATTTGCCGTAAACTAGCCGAAATGGTGACATGCCAATGGGGGTTTTGTAAGCAGTTCTGTAGGCCCACAATGTATCTGGCAGCCTTGTAGACCAATCACCTCTGGGCTTGGAGACTACCTTCTCAAGAATCTGCTTGATTTCCCTGTTCGACAATTCAACCTGCCCATTTGCATGAGGGTGATAAGGAGTGGTTACTCTATGATTGTGCACACCATACTTTTCCAGGAGCTTCTGCAATTGTGCATTGTTAAAGTGAGATCCTCCATCACTTATGACTACCCTTGGGATACCAAATCTTGGGAATATGACTTCTCTGAACAATTTGCGCACTGATTTAGAATCAGCATGTACAGTAGGTACTGCCTCCACCCATTTAGACACATAATCCACAACAACAAGTATGTGTTTATACCCCTTTGACGGTGGCAGAGGTCCTATATAGTCAATCCCCCATACATCAAAGAGTTCTACTTCCAAAATATTTTGTTGAGGCATTTCATGCCTCCTGGACATCTTTCCTGCTCTTTGACATGCATCACAAGATCTTACATAATCATTGATGTCCTTGAACATGCTTGGCCAATATAACCCTGCTTGCAGCACTTTTGCTTAAGTTTTAGACGTTCCAGCATGGCCACCGCAAGGAGAAGAATGGCAATGAAACATGACACTTTTCATTTCCTCTTCTGGAATACATCTCCTCATAATGCCATCAGAGCAAAATTTGAACAGGCATGGCTCATCCCAATAGTATTGTCTGGCATCATGCAGGAATTTCTTCTTTGCTGCTCTTAGCTCTCCTCTTCCACTTGTTTGCATTCAACAACAGCTTGCAATCATGAAGAGTGACCTTATCTGCTTTAAAGCACAAGCTACACGTGTTAGGGGTTAGTTTCCTAATAAGCCGAAGCAAAAGTAGGTTAACAACTAAGAAACAAAGATAATATAAACACTGCTAATAAACTAGATCTACTACTACAGCTTAGTCTCTGATACTAATGCTCAACAACTATAGACAATCCCCGGCAACGGCGCCAAAATGATCTCTTGCTGTATAGCAGTTTTGTTCTCTCCACAGGGATTGAAGTATTGCTGTCGAACAAGTTCTCAAAGCTAAGCTAACAAGATGGTTTTGTTGGTATTTTCTAGGCTTGTTTACGAATTTGACAGTGCACCAAGCAATATAACTAAGACTGGGAAAGAAGCATGATTCAACAAGGAAAGCAAGGAACAAGACTGGGAAAGATGATTACAGATCACAGCAAAGTAGCAAGAATGGGAAAGAGTTGTTCACAGATCACATTAAAGTAGCAAGAATGGGAAAGAGTTGTTCACAGATCACATTACACAGCAAAGCAAGCAGGGAAATAGACTGGGAAAGATGTTCTTACGTTACATGTCACAGCAAAGTAGCAAGGAAGTAGAATGGGAAAGATGTTCTCAGATTACAGCAAAGGTTGGGGAAGAGTAGACGAAGATCAGCAGCAATCAGCAGGATGAAGCAAGATGATGGACGGGGAAGAGCTGTTTCTGGCCAAGTTTCTTTCTCTCCTCACCTACCCTGTGGCCGGACTCTCTCTAACCACACACCCTTTCTTGGATCTGGAGTCCTCCTTTTATATCCTGAGAACTTTGCACTTTACCCCTTCAGGCTCTTTTCTTTCCATTGAAGGCCTGTGTCACCTGCCTGTGACACAGGTGGTTGAAAAAGTTGTAAGCTTGGCGATCTAGAGTGTGGCTGTGTCAACTGGCTGTGGCACCGGTGATCGACACAGCTGGTGACTTGAAGCATGCTTGTGTCAACTAGCTGTGACACAGGTGATCGAAGCAGCTCCTGCATGGCTGTGTCAACTGGCTGTGACACAGGTGAATAGAGTAGTTGTGGATTTGCTTTGGCTGGGTCAGCCAACTGTGGCACAGCTGGTTGGCAACTTCTGCTTCAAATGCTTCAGAGCCTCCTGTTTGCTGTTCCTTGTCGAAAAATTGTGCGCCTAGTCGCGCTTATCTGTAAAATTGTTGTGCAGCCAGTAAAAGTGTCCATGTGAAGATCTTTTGCTCTTAAATAACAAGATTTGAGCCATAAGCAATCAAGATTGATGACGATAAACAACTGAATTAGCCCAAGAAAATGATACAAATTAGTGTTTATCACCCATCCGTCTTCTTAACCACACAAGACGACTAGCTTCATCTGCACTAAGGAAAATTTCCCTATTCTGCTCACTCTTGAACACTTCGAAGGCATCAGCTTTCTCATCAATTGATAACTCTCCCATTGTGTTCACCACTGAAATACATTTCTTGATGGAGAAATCATCCACAGTCTTTGGCTCCTCGGCTCTTTCTCTAGCTAACGTTGAAGCTTCCTCCTTGGCTTGTTTTGTTCGCAATGCAAGATACCTCTCCATCATACCAGCAACATCTCCATTTTGCTTACGCTTTTTGGCTCATTTTCTACTTTCTTCCTTGTAGTAGCGTGATTCTTCCTTTGCTGATTTTGCTCATGCTCTACTCTAGTCTCTGGTTGTTCACTTGAGAAGCTTAGATCCTCATCATCATGAGCCATTGTTTCTTGAATATCAGGAAAATGCACCTCTATGTCGGTAGAGTCATCAACAAGGTCCACTTGTGTAAGACTAGGATACTGTGATAGCTCAGCAGATGATGTGAAGTTATAGCTACCCTCAGCAGTTTGTCCTATGCAAAAGAAACAAATTGATAAAATAGAGATAAGCATAAAGTACAAACAAACAGTAAAAGTACAAGCTGCCATTAGTTTATCTTACCATCATAAAGTTCACCTAAAGCATCAAAGAGTGGAAAAGATTTACTACGAAACTTCTTGGCTCTAGGGAAGGACTGCAAAGTGTAGGAATGAAAAAAATGAGTGGCTACAGAATTTAGCTCATAAATGAATCAGATAAGATTTGAAAGAATATCTTACGATGATGATGTTATTCCAAAGAGCTGGTTCAGCTTCTATCATACATCTTTGTTCATTCCATGAAGCTCCACTCTGTTTTCTTGCTTCCTTGAGCATCCTATAGTCTCGTTTCAGCTCTTTTTCTTTTTCTTATATTTGAACCTTTGTGAAAGTCACATACGGATACTTCTCATGGAATTCTTTCACAATTTTATTCCATGTTTCACTTGACCACCCATTTTGTCCTCTGAAGGAAGGATTGTTATGCTCATGGAGCAAGTCAACTAGAGATTTTTCTAATACTGGATTCCATGAGGCTCTAGATTTATCCACTATTAGAAGAAAAAAGTTAAATACAATCAAAGTCAAATACAAGGCAAGTTGCTCAAGACAAAAAAATTCATGCAAGTTAGAAAAAGCATATCATAATACCTTTTGGAGATGGCCCTTTCCTTTTGGCTTGGTTGAAGAACTTTGGAGAACCCCTTCCAAACATTATAACTGTTGAGCATGATAATATTTCTTATAGAGTTCACATATACTAGTTAATAACATAATACAAAAGCAATAAAGAGTTCACATATACTAGTTAATACATGATAAAAGGTCAAATGGAATAGAACTCTATCTACTATGCATGTCGAAAATCTTCCCACATTCTCATTGCAATTATGTCTCTCTCATTGTCACCATGTTCGTTGTTCCCACGGTATTGAACATCACCGCTCGGAAGATCAACAAAAGATTCTGGAGGTATGTTATTTGGTTGATTATCTAGCCAGCGCTCGTCGCCATTGTGCAATCTGATAATGCTATGGAAGACTGCAGCAGCTACTGGTATCTTCACTTGGTTTGTTATTCGGTGAAACGTGCCCACTTTGAGAATAGGGAAACGCTTCTTCAGAACTCCTAGGGCCCTTTCAATGTGATTCCGTAATACTGCATGTCGGTGATTAAACAACTCCTTGTGGTTTTGGGGTCGACAGTGACCATGCCCGAGCTCCTTCAAATGATAACGGACACCACGGTAGGGTGCAAGGAAGGATGGAGTGTTGGCATAACCACCATCAACGAGATAAAACTTGCCCTGAGGTACTTGAAAACTGCTGCTCATAGCAGACCTAAGAACCCTAGCATCTGTAGCAGATCCCTCCCAGCCACAAGATATGAAAGTGAAGTTCAAGTCGAAATCACAAGCCACCATAACATTTTGGCTAAGTGTGCCCTTTCTATTCCTAAAGGGTGCAGCTTTATCTTCTGATATTGTTATGGGGACATGAGTGCCATCGATGGCTCCTATGCAGTTCTGCAAAGAAAGAAACTACAAGTGATTTTCAAAGATTTTAAATAGTTGATATTGGTTTTGATGGAAATGTCAAAGTAAGCACCTTGAAAGAAGGGAAGAATCGCGGGTCTGACTCGATCTTCCAATGTGGTTGCTGAAGATTGGGAGGTTTCAGAAATCGATGAGAGAGTGTAGGGATTATCTTGAAGACAGATTTGATGTGGCGATGTAAGGTCTCTCCACTATGCTTGAACTCATATTGAAGGTCCTCAAAGGATGCATTGTGTGATAGCATGAATAAGAAGAATGCTAGTTTCTCCTCGACCTTCACTCTTGTATCATGTAATAATTTTTCATGTCTAAGATAATTTGCCAGAGACTTGAAAATTTCAGGCTCCATCCTAAATGCTACCCGGCAGTCCTTAATGTGCCCTTCAAGGATTTCCCTAACACGATCCTTGCCGGATAGCATTGATGTATGACGTGGCCTTTTTTCTCTTTGCCCTCTAGTCCCCAATAGATATAATGCTGGGAAGAGAAAGAGCATCATGTCGTCGTCCTCGTCCTCTTTCCCCTTCCTAATTTGATCTATCCTTCGCAAATTCATTTTAGCACTAAAAATATAAAATAGTTAAAAAGCTACTAACACTTATTCCATAGTAAGAGGAGAAATAGGAAGGCACAGCTCACCTTGGTCTAGACGTTGTCGATGATGTCGGTGTTTTTGAACTTGAAGGTGATCCGGTGTCACGACAGGATCCCACGATGGTGGAGGTTCGTCCTCTCCTTCTCTACCCCAAGCGGTAGCAATCTACAAAAAAGCAATCAAGTATTTAGAATATATACCTTTTCCTAGATTGATTCATACAGTATTAATACGGGCCATGCCATCTCGGGGATGCATTCTGCAAGTGTTGCTCCTAGCTTCTTCTAAACATTGTACTGAGTCACTTATATAAAATATTTCAGTAAAGGAAACAACAATAGTCAGCCTCGCGAAAAGAAAATTCACATATTCTAAATATATTGATGGGCTTAATGGTTTATTTCTACCTAAACATTACTAACTGCTGCTACTTTGGCACTTCTACAATTTTCTTTTGGGAAATTATAAGATGCAAAAGTACCCTTTGGAATAATTTGTCCCAGACTCCCTTGATTAAATGTTTTGACATTTGTTTTGTGTTTTAAATACTGGATACCTGCAAAACTAGTAAAATGCACACTGCTAATTCTGCAATGGTTGTGACTTGTGGTGCAGGCACGTAGGGCATTCTGTGCATTAAAAGGTATCATAAGACCTTGAAAGAGACAGCTTGGCACACTAAAAAATTTCATAAACACTTTGTGTTGCACAAAGAAATATGGATGAAATATGGCTGTGACTTTGTGTTGCACATTTCTAATTGTTCATGACAATCATTCTTCAGTAAACGGGACTGATGCCAAATTAACACTTGTCATCTAGTGTCATGCTTTTGCCCAAAGAACATCTGGCATTGATTATGTAGAAAAGAATTACTAAATAAGGATGGAGCACTTCATGCACATTGGTACTGAGTAGGTCAAATGCAAGCGTATACTGGAACCAGAATATAGAAGCAATTAGGTAAATCGTTCTGGAAAGCACACTGCACCAGCTCGCTACTTCTCTCCTCTCCCTGATTTCTCCGTCATCTCGCGAACCAACAAACCCTAGCCGCCGACGATGGCCAAGCGCCCCCGCAACTTCCGCGCTGTCCGGTCCAACTCCTTCGAGTCCTACCTCCGTCGGCTCATTTTGGACGCCGGCCTCGCCACCCCCGGCTCCTCCGCCGATGATGTCGCCAACACCCTCCGCTCCCGCCACCCCAACCTGTGTCGCAAGCAGCTCGGCCCCTTCGTCTCCGCCGTCCGTCGGGCCCTCTCCTCCATGAATGAAAGATTTATCACCGGGGGAAGAGGAGGAAGAGGAGAAGTGCGAGGCTCACCGGGGAGAAGTCGCCGTCCCGCGTAGTCGTCGTTGCCGTTACGCTCGCCGTCGCCGCCGCGCTCGCTGTCGTTCGCTCGGCCGCCACTCGCAGAGGCCGCGTGGATTCGTTCCACGGGTGAGGGGCCGAGGCTTCTCTCCCCGGTGGACTGACGGGGTTTGGACCGGGAAATTCCTCACCCCGGCCCAAACCAAATGGATAAATGGGCCAATCCCGGGAACTCTCCCTGGCCGGGCTGATCCACAGGGATTGGGCCGGGATCCCGGCCGGGATGGGCTAACCAAACAAGCCCTTAGTCGGTTCCCCGCACTTCGCATCTCTCTCTTTCTCTCTCGCACGAACCCTAGCTATAGCACCGTCGCTGCACTTCTCCATCGCCGAAGAGGACTGCGCTTCACCGCCGCACACTCTTTGTCGCCGCCTCCGACGCCGGTCGTGGAACATCTTCTCCCGCCGCCGCCGTAGCTTGTTGTCCTCGCCGAGTTAGGGCAGGACCGCCTTGACTGCTCGCTCCATCTTCCCCGAGCAAGTTCGTCTGATTCATCGCGGTAACTTTATCGTTTTGATTTTTACCGCTTATTTTGATCCTTCGGTAGGTCAATCTTAGTCCAAGTGCTGTTTTTAGGTTAGATCTAAAGCACTTTCCGGTTTTGAATCTATTCCCCTTGGTGAAAATTTTCACTCAGTGAACATGACCGTCTGATTCCTCATTTGTGCAATTCCTCGAGTTGTACAAGTCTGACACCAACTAGTCAATTCCTCGGTGAATTCCTCAAGTGGAACTGATTTCAAAGTCTTCTACCTAAAAACGCTTTTCATCAAATTCATCTGTGTGCACTTGTGACCGTATCCTATTTCCCTCTTATCCATTTCCTCACAGGTACAATGGTTTCTGGAGATTCTACTGCTGATACTCAACTTGACTTTGCTGCTCATCTGGAGAAGCAGCTAGAGGAATCTGGCACCAGTTCAAGGAAAGGGGCTGGTGAAGTATCACCCAACCAGACTCCTCAGAAGCCTGAGAAGAAGAAATCTGCTGCTCCGAAGAAATCAATGGCTCAGAAGAAGCCAGATTCAGCAGACACCTCTGAACCGAAGAAGAGAGGAGGCAAAGCAAGAAGGGGTAACACTTCACTTGACTACCCTCCAGGAAAAGGTTATGAAACACCTCCAAATGAATCTGCATCAGACAGAAAATCAAGTCTTCAGAGGATCCGCCGTCGGTGGGCGAAGAAATGGTATGGTTTCAAGTATGTTACACTTGAGTATCAGATCGCTTTTGCTATGTGCAAACCATGGAACGATCTGCATACTGTTGGCAAGGCACCAAAAGACGTCTGGGTTCGCCCTAAACCAAAGCCAGGCGTGAAGAAGGATCCAACCAGTTTGAAGACTACTGCTGATTTCCCAGAGGAAAAGAAAGCATATGATGAGAAGCAGCGAAGAAAAGCTGAGAAAGCTATAACGATCCGGACCGTAAGGTCCGAATCTCTGTGCTTACAGTGCTAGTCCCTGGATCATTTGCTAGCACACACAGTACAATATGGAAAATACCAAGATAACCACAAGTCATAAAGTACTAAATCGATGATCCAGAAGTATATTTTATTACAAACTTGCTTAGCTCTTAGGCTAGCTTATTCAGAAATAGCGGAAGTAAAATAGCAAGGAGTCCCATCAACGCCACAGGCATGGTTGAGTGTAGACCCGCAACCCTACGCACCTCTTACTCTTCGTCTGTAACATAAACGTTGCAGCCCCAAAGGGGTCAATACATTGAATGTATTGGCAAAATTGCACCAAGGATGATTATAACAGACCTAATTGCTACATGCAGATTTTATAAACAGCGAGAAGATATTTGAAATAAAACTTTGCATAAAGCCAATTTTGCCTACCTTACTCTAACAATATTTTAGTGGACAATATTTTAAGTTAAGCAATCCCAATGTTCATTAAACCAGCATGATTATTAAAGATGATGAGATCTCACAATGATTTCAAGTATAATTGCTCAAAAGTTGTCCGTAATCGGGGACACGGCTAATCATGATCAGTTTTTACGCTCTGCAGAGGTTGTACATCTTTACCCACAAGACCCAGTTGACCCCTTTTGCTAGTATACTCCAGTGTATAATAACTGGGAGAAAACCGAGACGAAGTCTTTCAGAAGTAGTACCCTTAACCCACGGTAGCCCCCGTTCCCACCTACACTGCTACATCATCTTGAGCTACCCGGCAAGGTTCCCACAGCTTACTTGACTAAGACAGAGCCCATATTGACAAGTGGTTGTACTGGAAGCTTTATTATAATTAAAACCTTGCTTGATCCCTTTGATATTGGGTGGCATTCCACTTAAGAGTAATACCATGGACCCCAAAACATACTCGAGCAATGACTGGTACCCCAGGTTGCTCCTTTCCATTCAAACTAGGTCCACCCAGTCGGTTCATTATTAAGTTGATTATGAAGTTGATCTCTTTATTCTCACCATGAATGTCACTCAACCCTCCCAAATATTTTGGCATAGCAGAAAGTAAATAAAAAGGGTTTTTGAGCATACTGTACATATTACAATATAATAGTCATCCTACATGCAACTACTCATGATGATCACTACAATGCATAATAAAATAGAGAGCAAAATGGTATGATCAAGTGGTGCAACTTGCCTTGATAGTTGGTGTTGTGGTACTCTAACTCCTGTAAGTAGTTTGCTTCGCACTCCGGATAATCTATCATAAAAGAAAAGGAAATAAAAATAGATAAGAATAAATCCAAAAGAATCCAAATAACATCCAGTCAAGATCCAATAAACAAAGTTCAAAAGATCATCAGTAAAACTTGGACAATACTTAGTAGTGATAGTGCCTAGGTGCTTTGGGGTTTTAGGAACAAGTTTTATTCAAAAAGAACCCTTGGTTTTCAAAATATAGCCATATAAGGCCTAATTAACTAAATAAATTTGAAACAGGGGTACAAGATTTAGAAACCTTGGATCCATGTTGCCCACTGGTTAGGGTTTCACCTTAGATTCAATATGCAAAAAGAATCACCCAAAAAGGTGTTATGGATCACAAGTTATGCCCAAAACAAGATTTATTTTGAATTTGAATAAATTCAAATTTGAACTATTCAAAGTGTAGCCAAATTTTTACAGTGTTTAAATTGATCCAGTAGAAACAATATGCAAAAAGTTTCACTCAATTCGGATCTGTGGTTAAAAAGTTATAAAGGTTTGAAGTTTCAGGGGCTTTTCTGCAAAAACTGCAGCAATTGGCGGGAACAGGGACACGTGGCGCGTACTGGCCGATTGATCGGCGTTTGAACCTGGGCCGTCAAATCTGAGATCTACGGTCCACGGCGCGTACCGGTTCGGTGCGTTAAGTGATCTAATCTGGACCGTTGGGTCCAGATCGGACGGCTGAGATCTAGGGTTTCGAGAGAGAGGGGAATTGCTCACCGGCAGAGCTCCGGCGACAATGGCACGGCGGTGGCGACTTCGGGCGTTGTCCGTTTGCTCGCTCCCGTGGTCTCCTGGCTCCGGCGAGACCATGACAGTGTTCGTCTCCTCCTCGTGAGCTCGTTTCTCTGCTTCTTGGCGTCGGGCGCTTCCTCTGGTGTCGGCGAAGGGCAGCTAGAGGTCTCGGCTCTGGCGAGTTCGAAACCGAGCTAACGAGGCTCGATTTCGAAGGGTTTAGGCTCGGGTTTGGGGTGTTTCCGGATGAGTAGATCGTCCGCTACTTATAGGCGGCCTCAGGTGTCCGGATTAGGCAAGGGTTAGGGCGGTTCGGGGGGTCTCCGCGTCGCACGCGCCATGGCCGGCTTCGGTCTCCGGGTTGAAGACGATGGGGTGGGACCCACCTATCATAGAGAGAGATGAGAGGGAAAGAGGCCGGGCGACGCTGCCAGCTGGGCCGAGCTGCTGGGCTGCGCCTGCTGCTATGCCTCGCGCACGAGCGCGTTTTAGCTAGGTAGCTACTGGGCTTCGGCCCAGTTAGCGGTTAGGGTTTGCTAAATTCTTTTTCTTTTATAAAATCCTTAGAAAATGATTCTGATTTTTAAACCAAATCAAATCACTTCCTAAAAATCCAGAAAAATTCTCAAAAATCAAGTCTCTTATACTGAGTCTAGGAAAAATACTTTTAGCCCTGGATGCACTCTAGAAAATTATTTTTATTTTGCAAAATCAATTTGTGGGCTATTAAATAAATTCCTAAAATTACTTTTTAGGGTTTAAATAATTCCCAAAAATAGTTTTTGAACTCCAAATTCAATATAAACTCCAAATATGCATGAAACATGATATGCAGATGATATGCTTAGCTATAACATGCCAAATTGAAAATTTGGGATGTTACAAAAGCTGTGAAGCTTGCAGAAGAAAAGACAACACTTGATGCTGCCGGAAGAAAATCAAATGCCTCAAAAGGAGGTGCTGCAGCTGGCACATCTAAGCCTAAGCAGCAAAAGAATAGGAAGCCAAAGGCCTCTGTGCCTGAAGAAAATGTCCCTCCTGAATCCAGTGGACAGCAAATGGATGAGTCCTCAAACACTCCTCCTGAACCGACACTGTTAGCGATACGGGAGACAGGGTCCCCTAAATTGCTGGCATGGGCTCAACTTGTCGCCACGTCACCAAGGACGTGAGAGTCAAGAACAGGTGCTCAGGTGCCTACCCCGAGCACTTGATCTAATCGCCCTGTCAAAGGGAGCCACGCATCAGCCCTTGGGGGCTCACCCCGAGCACCCGGGGTGACATGGCTCCCGCTCGGGGCACCAAGTGCCTCTCCCAGGCACAGGAAGTGTAAAAGACCCAAGGGTGCCTGCTCGGGAGTCCCTGAGCACCTCCCGATGGGCCCTCCATGACGTCTGCAGCCGAACAAGAGCTCTCAGTGCCGGGTTTTTCGGCACTCCTGCTCCACGCCGATACGGACGATGGTGTTGGAATCCGGGTCGGCTTCCGTCCCCTCATGAGATAAGCTCTGTCAGATATCAGGTTTGATAGGAGTCATTGCGCCCAGAGACCTTTTTGACTTTGGGGCGCGCTGACTCGCGCCCCAACATGAGCCCTCTGTCCCTGGTCCGTGGGACCGGGATGGTTGCAGCAGGATAAAAAGTGGGGTTCCGTCCAAGGAAGTCTTCGTTTCCTGGGACCCACCCACGTCATGATGATCCAGATCCCACCGAAAGTGCAGCGGGAAGCTTTCGACTACAGCGACTCGCCCTGTTCAATAGTATGGGTGGCTTGCGCGCCCTACGCAGCGACAGTACCTTTCCTTTTCTTTTACCATTTTGGCCATTGTAGCAATCCCCGGAGATATAAGGGAGAGCAGAGGCCATAGGAAGAGAGAACGAAAAAAGGGGGAGGAAGACAGAGAACCATACAACAGAAAAGAGAGGAGAGGAACAACAAAACGAAGAACAAGGAAGAACACATACTTTGATATATACACAAAAAACCAGGACGTAGGGTATTACACCAAGATGGTGGCCTGAACCTGGGTAAAACGATCATCTCATCTCCCGTTTGTGTGAGCTCACGTAGCAACCCCGAATCTCGCGCTCCCCGGCTGAATCCCAAGGGGATCCCTCCGGATCACCGATACCGGCGATCTTTCGTCGACAGGCACCTCAGCCGAAGAAACTGAGAACCAAAACTGTTGCCAAACGTGGCCCCAAGCCTCCTGTTGTTGAGGATGCTTCTGTAGAAGAACTTGTTCCAACCACTGAAGAAATGGAAAATGTTTCTGATGAACCACTTCTGAACACTGCATCTCCTGTTCGTCAACATCAATCAGAAGGCAGCTCTGAAGACAGAGTGCCTCTCTCTCAGAGGATGCAGCAGATGGCTAAGAAAGGTGAGGCCAGCTCCAGTTCCTCAACACAACCTCTTGATCTGGAGAAGATTAAAGAGTTCATTGATCGGTGGATGAAGAAAACAAAGACCACCTCGATAGAAGAATTAGCTCTTCCTGATGGCCCAAGAGCCATATTTACTGATTTTATGGAAGCAGAAAGTTTCAAGGCGAAGAACCTCAAGTCTCTAGCCAAGAACTTTGAAAAATTGAATGAAGAATATCAACTCGCCGTGCTGAAGGTATGGGCACTGGTGAGAAAAATGCTCGTAAAGAAGAACTTCGTGCTCTGGATGAGCAATTCAAAAAGAAATCCGAAGAATGTGGTTAGGTCAAGACTCGATTCTATGAGCTTGCCGAAGCCACAATTGCTGAGTACAACAAGTTGGTTGCTACTAAGATTGCCCGTATAGAGGTAGAGCAAGCCCGAAGAAAAGCAGAATGGGAAGCTCAAGAAAAAGCTGCAGTAGAGGCAGCTGAGAAGAAAAGGGCTGAAGAGGTAGCTCAAAAGCTTGCTGAAGAAGAAGCTGCTAAGAAAAGAGCTGAGGAAGAAGCTCTCAAGAAGAGTGCTGAAGAAGCAGCACAGAAGAAATTGGCTGCCGAAGCAGCAACGAAGAAAAGAAAACAGGCTGAAGCATCTACAGATCAGCCTCAGAAGAAGTCAAAGAGCACAGTCATTGTCATCAATGAGCCTGTTGCACAAGCTGAGCCAAGTGCTCAAGAAGAAGGTGCTGTAAATGATAATGCACCTGAAGAAAGTGAGATTCCTTCTGAGCAAAATGCTCCTGAAGAAAATGCACCAAGGACCCGAAGCTTTGCAAGGAGAAGGCTTGCAGCTATCAGTGAGGAAGTGCAAGAAACTTCAAATGAGGAAGTGTTGATCCTTGATCCGAAGCCATTCATCCCTCTCTTTGGCAACACTGTTGAAACAAGTGATCCGCCACCATTTGATCTGATTGCTTTCAAGAAGGACAAGGAATTCTTCACTGGCCCCAATCCTTACTTGGGTTATAGAACTACAACATCTGCTCGTTTCTGGACCTTGGCGTACCGTCTATTTCCTCATAGGTTCATGGACGAATCTGAAATGCAGCTGCTCCCTTGCTTCGAGCCGATTCTTGAAAATATTTCATCTGTTGGGCTCAAGGATTTTATGACTTTTCGTCAAGACTGGAATGAGGAATCGGTACTTCAACTCTATGCTACTGTATTCATTTCCGGAGATCCTTCAGATTCATCTACTTGGAAGCTGGAATGGATGACTCAGCATACTAAGTGCCAGGCTAGCGCCACAGAATTCCTCAGTGCATTTGGCACCGTCTGGCCTATCAAAGTGCCTAGCCCTGAAGAACAACGTCTGCACATGCAAGATCTCGTCAAGACTGAGTTGCTGAACATGCTTCGGAAGCCCAGTCCAAATGATGCAATGGCCGGAGCTAATATGCTTCGAGTGGCAGATATGACCTTCATCGCCAAGAGCATCTATCGCGTGCTGGTGAAGACGCTTGCTCCGAAGAAAAGTCCACATTTATACATCGAAGACATCATGAGGAATTTGCTCGTGCAAGTCACAAATTTCCTACGCTTTGATGTCGAAGACTTCTTTCTGAGGACTTTGATGATTGCTGCTCAAGAGCCCTACGTGCTGAAGCCTTATGCTCCGTGGATTATGTTTTTCATCATGAAGCACACTCAGAGGGCATACATTCCTAATACTGAGCACCTGCCATATATTCCAGATGTTGAAGCACCTGCTCCTCCTCCTCCGATGCCTTCTACTGATAGAGGCAAAGGCGTTTCAAACGATGTTGGTCCTAGCACTAATCCTCCCTCAACTGAAGGCCAATTTCGTCAGCCTATGGACAATGTCCGTGATGACACAGCTTACTATACTGAGGGCACTGATCCTTTAATTCATCGGTACCACGACACACCAAGGCCTCAGACTGAGCGAGAAATGCTTATGGAGATCAAGCAGACTCAGGCCAAGCACTTCAAGTGGCAGAAGAAGCAATCTGCCGAATTCCTGACTGAATTGAATCTGCTGAGGAACTTTGCAAGGCTGAATCATCACTATGTCAATGAGTTAATGCATCGTTCTTGGGTTGCCCTGGAGAAGCAGTACACTGTTGAAGAACTCAAAGCTATGGGCATCCAGAAAGAGTACCAATGGCTAGAGCCAAAGACTGCCATCTTTCAGCAATGCCGTACTCCTTCTTTAGCTTCCTCGAGCTCCGAAGACGCTGTTTCTTTCGAGTTCGTCGAGACCCAAGATGATGTCACCTCATCGCCTGCTCCAGCAATTCCTCGCCAAGATGCTCCAGTCGGACCGACCGCTCCACTCCATCAACCCGAAGCAACTCCTGCAGCGCCTGCACCACCTTCTTCACCAACTGGCGCCAAGGATGATTAGTTGCCTATGTTCCTCGATCCTTTTTGGTCATTCGATGACAAAGGGGGAGAGATCATAGAGTTATAGCTTCGTGGGTTTTGGGTGGGTGTTTTATCTCGAGTTACAACACTTGTTCTTCAATTCGATTCTTGTATCGTGTTGTAAACTCTTAAGTTCTGTGATCTGCTGTACTGGTTGCTACTCTATTTCATCATTCTTGTTTACCTCGGTTACTCTCATATGCATGATGACATTCCTCAGAGATCACAATAGTTTGTGCATTGTTATATTCCTCATGATATATCCTGTACACAATGCACACCCACGGATTCCAAGATATAGGGGGAGCTCTTCATAAATACAACCTGCCATGTGCATTTGCATTTAAACGCAAATTCTTCTTAATGCACATCTTCAGGGGGAGCTTACTCTCTATATCATGGAATTCAAAATCCTCACCAGTACTTCACTTTTATTATTCAACTATGAAGCTTTAACTGTGTTGTCATCAATCGTCCAAAAGGGAAAGATTGTAAGTGCATCTAGTGCCCCTAGTGGGTTTTGGATGATTAATGACAAAACAGTTAAGGGACTAATGTGTTTGTGAGTATACACAGGTGAAAGTCCCTAAGGATTTGGTTTAACCAATGACTTATGACCCCTAAAAATGTTGTGAGAACATGAAGTTCTTCGGAATGCCATATGAGAAATTGAAGCTAGAAGAATAGTGTTTCTTTACTAGTTTCTTTTATTCTTCATTGAGTCATAGGGCAAACCGTATTAAAGGGGATCACTAAGTGAAGCAAGTTAAGTCTTCAAGTGTGTGCTCAATCAGAACCTATTTCTTCAGTGAGTGAAGACTTGGAAATCTCCTTCCAAGCGAGCCATTTAGCTTCGGTGTCGAAGTTAATTCTTCGGGACACCCTTGTTAAATTCCTCGCTGGGGAGTTGGGAAACTTGCCGCCCAAGTTATCCTAGTTTGACCGGAGTTTGAATTCCGACGAGCGCACGGTGGTGGACACGTTCCCAACGGTCATATCAGCCACCTGTGGGTGTGCGTGCCGGCTATAAGTAGCCCCTTGCCTCCAACCAGTTATGGTTGGCAACTCCAAGTGAATTTGCGACAAGTGTTGTCTGAGCAACCCTCCTCATTGTTTCTGAGAGAAATTCTAAGTGAGGAAAAACCAACCTCAGCCTAAAACGAGTTGTGATTGAGCATCACTGAAGAACTGAATGAGCCTAGCTTAGCGACTTATTACTCTTGAGGAATTGGCATCCTCTAGACGGTTAGGCGTCGTTCAGTGAGCATCCAACGTGTGGATTCGCCGAAGAACAAATTTGTACCGGTTCGGAGATCACCGCAAGGTCTACCTCGAGTGTTGGGCGAGTTCCGATGAACTTAGCTCAAGGAGAACAAGGCAAAGACTGTGTGTCTTCAGAGCAGTGGCTCAGCCTCTCCAACCAAGACGTAGGACTGTTGCCAACAGTCTGAACTTGGGTAAACAAATCATTGTCTTCACCAAGCATCCGGGTTACAATTCTTCGAACCATTTACTTCAAGTTATTTGCTGTGTTTCGAAGAACTCTTCTCCCTCCTTCTTCTGTGAAGACTTCGAGTACTTTCATTCCGCTGCTATTCCCCGTTTAGCTCTGTACTCACTGTTTACCGTGAAGAATTCAAGTCGCATGCTAGTTATGTTTACTTGCACTGTTGCTTAGTTTTCATTTCCTCTAGCCTGCCTTTGTTAAGTTTACTTAGTCGTTTTGCTATGCATGCTTCTAAGTTTAGCTATCTGTTCTATTAGAGTGTTACATTTCTGCTGTTTGGGAGTTCTGTTTACTTCATTTCTTTGAAGTATATGTCTTTTCAAAGAATTTGTTATAATCTCCCATTCACCCCCCTCTGGTCGATTACTTAGATCCTACACTTGGTTATTAGTACACAATATTCTAAGCGTACGGATGTTTCAAAAACAGCACTCCTAGGTGAAATTAAAACAATACCAACACCTTGTCCCGCGGCAGCCAGCACCACGCCCAAAGGCCACTTGCCTGCACCGCCTCACCGAGGCCGCACCGGTATCGCACCGTGCCCCTCCAGATCCGGCCGAGGGAGAGCCCCCGAAAACCCACTGCACACCTGCCCCGAGAGCCCCACCGGCGTTAGCTCCGCTGGCCACCAGGTCCCCCTCGCGCCGCCCTACCAACACCGTCGACCCGTCGTGCCCGCCGCCGTGAAGATTTGTGCCCCGAGCGCCAAATGGGAGCCCATCACAACGACAGGGACCGAGGCCTCCGCCGCGCACCCTCGCCGCCGCCGCGGACATGGACAGCAGCCGGCGGTGCAGCCATGGCCTAGGGTTTGAGGAGGGAACGGGGGAGAAGGGGAGAAAGGGAGGGATGGGAGAGAGGATATGGGAGATGCCTCGCCGCCGCCTACCATCGCCCGGAGCTTTGCCCGGCGTGGATCTGACCGACGGCAGCGAGGGGAGGACCAGTGGGAGGGGAGGTTGGAGGTGGCGGTGGCGGACACCACCCGTGTCGCCCGAGAGGGTCGACGCGGGGGCCAAAGCGAAGCGTTTCGTCGTACCTCTAATGCAGATCTTGTCATGCATGATTTGTTCTTATGTATGCACTATTCTTCATTTTCTGAACTGGTTACTAATGTATGATGTATTGAAACAGCAAACACGTGAGTGGTTTCCACTAGGGACCAACACAAGCCATTCCCCGACGCGGCGCCGATCTTAGGGTCCGTTTGGTTCAACTTCCCGCACCAACTTCAGCTGCCAAAAAGTCGAAAGCCAACCAAACGGGTCTTTTTCACAGTAGATTCGGGAGAAGCAGCGACTTCTCGCTAGTATATTTTTCAAAGCTACTCGACCCCGGATTCCACCGCTGTGAGGGAAACCCTTTTGTGAAAATTACCCACCTGCCATCCATAAGTCGTACTGGTTCGCTTCAATCCCTCCCACATCGAACAGAATCAAGGATCCCTCTCCACACGAAGGAAACGGCCCGACCCCCATCGCTAGGTTTCCTCCCGAGGGCCAGCGCCACCACCAGCCGCCTCCTCCCCAAGCAGAATCCCTCCGGCCGTGGCTCCCTTTCGGCGAGGCCGCCCCTCCGGCCGCGGCTCCCTTCCGGCCAGGCCGCACCTCCGACCGACCCCTTCCACCAGGTACCTCTCTCCCTCCTCCCTCCTCCCCCATCCTCCCTCTCCTTCTTCCTTCCCTCCAATCTGAAGAGCCGACGCCTCCAGCCTCCCTCTTCCTTCTTCCCTCCCTCCAATCTGAAGAACAGACCCCTCCCTCCTCCCTCTTCCTTCTTCCCTCCCTCCCACCCTCCCTCTTCCATCTTCCCTCCCTCAACCGACCCCTGCTTGTTTTTTTTGCTGATATTTGTTCTGTCAATAATTGTGGAATTGTTGAAAGGAGTGCGAATATATATGTTTGCAGTGCATGTTGTGTATGGAAAATATGATGATTACTCCTATGTGCTACATATTGTGAGATTATATTGTGTAATGTAGTTTGCATGGAAAGTGTTTGTGAAAATGCTTGTATGAATAAAATGTACAGAGTGAGCAAATTTTTACAGATTGTTAGTTAAAAACTACAGTAGTTACAATTGTGGTGTTATGCTAAATTAAGTCATTGAATTTAATTGTGGTGTTATGCTAAATTAAGTCATTGAATTTATTTTGCTTGATTGAAGTATGACTGATAAGGCTGAAAAGGCGGTCTGGGATGATGCACATGTGAAGAAACTCATTGAAATTTTCAAAGAAGAGGTTAATGATGGGAATAGACCCTTAGGTTATTTCACTAGGAAAGGTTGGAAAAACATTGTGGAGAAATTTGAAGCAAGAACGGGGAAGAACCTTGCAAAGCTTCAATTCAAGAACAAATGGGATGCAATCAAAACAGAGATATGTTTTTTTCATGGAGTTGAAAAATGAAGCCACTGGGCTTGGATGGGATGATGCAAAGCAAACCATTGATTACTCTAAAGAATGGTGGGATGAACATCTTGAGGTAAGAGTAGCAATATTTTTTTCATTAATCATGCTTTTATATTATTGCACTAGCTAACTTCTACATTCATTTTTAGAGATGCAACAAGACAGGAAAGAAATGCAATCATTTGAAGTTCAAAAAACGTGGACCAAAGCACCTTGAAGATTTACACATCATATTTGACAAAGTACATGTCACCGGGGCTAGTGCTTCTTGTCCTGGAGATGTATTCTCTGATGAATCTAGTGATGATAATGTGGTTCAATTAGAGAAACCCTATGACAGTGTTGAAATGAAGTTGGCCTCTTTGAAGAAACCAAAGGAACAAGAAGCACAAGGAGTCCTCTAGTGCAAATGAGGAGAAGGATGAGAAGAGTCCCTTCTATCGATTGTACAAGTAGACATGCGAGAAGATAGAAAGTGGAGTGGAGAAGATAACCTCTAGTGTTGAAGCATCATCAGCTCCTCCTCCAACCAACCATGTCCCTACCATTTCAGAGGTCATGAAGATGGTGAAAGAACGTGGTGTGGAAGAAAAAACTGCTCTCATGCACACAACCCTCACTCTTATGGTGAAGCCTGACTTTAGGGAAATTTTCAACGTGCTTGAAACAAAAGAAGGGAGACTTGATTTTCTGGAGAGGGAGCATGACAAGGAGATGATGAAGCACATGTAGAAATGTGTATTTGTCTAAAAGTTGTGAACCATATTTGCTTGTGTTGTATAACCATATTTGCTTCCGCTGTGAACCATATTTGCTTGTGTTGTGAACCATATTTGCTTGTGTTGTAGAACCATATTTGCTTGTGTTGTTGAACCATATTTGTGTTGTGACCAATATTTCTCTATGTTGTCGACCATGATTATGTTAACATTTTTATTTTCTTGTGTAGATGGACGCAGGAATGGAAGAAGTGGCCACAAAGGGCCAGGAGGGATTGAAACTTCTAGCTGAACTTGCAAAACAGGCTGCTATCATGGGGAACATAGGTAACCTCTATGCTGAGCGGTACTTGAACAAAACATATAGAGATGCTCAGCAAACTAGACTTCAATGGGTCATGGAGTGTTTCGGTCGGCCCAAATATTTTTATAAAATATTTCGGATGAGCACTGATGTTTTCACGACACTTCATGATTTGCTTGTTTCTACATATGGTTTGAAGTCAACTAGTAATGTTTCATCAACCGAGTCACTAGCCATGTTCTTATGGATTGTTGGAGGCCCTCAAGCATTCTCTCAAGCTGAAAACTGTTTTGTACGGTCACTTTGGACAGTTCATACCAAGTTTATGGAAGTATTGTTATGTTTGCGCAAGTTAGCGAAAGATATCATCAAACCGAGAGATCCTACTTTTAGCTCTGAGCATGAAAGGGTTAAAGAAGAACGTTTTTGGCCTCATTTCAAAGACGCTATTGGTGCCATAGATGGATCACATGTGCCAGTTTCAGTGCCTGCAGATGAGGTGGTTAACCACAGATGTCGGCATGGTTTTACATCTCAGAATGTGCTTGCAATATGTGACTTTAACATGAGGTTTACCTTTGTGGTTGCGGGTTGGCCGGGCTCTGCACATGACACAAGGGTCCTGAATCACGCATTAGCACACTTTTCTTCATTTCCTGTACCTCCTAAAGGTATAACATAATAACAAATGTCACCATTAATTCTATTCTTATTTGCTACGCTAATTTGGTGTTTATTTTCAGGGAAATACTATCTTGTGGACTCTGGGTATCCAAACCGAACGGGATACCTTGCTCCTTTTAAGGGGAGTACATACCATCTACCGAAATTTCGTCTTCGTTGTCACCATCCACCTCAAGGGAAGTATGAGATGTTCAATTTTTCACATTCATCCCTTCACAATGTCATTGAGCGTACTTTTGGGGTGCTCAAGCAAAAATGGCGCATATTGAAAGGGGTGCCAAGTTTCTCACCTCGTACGCAGAAGCATACCATCATTGCTTGCATGGCATTGCACAATTTCATTCGTGATAGCAAGTTGAGTGACAAATATTTTGATAAATGTGACGCAAATGATGAGTATCTACCTCCAGTGCTACGATAAGGGGT
>JAGXJF010001080.1:0-27512 GCA_019208055.1 Stipa capillata
GAGACAGAGTGTTTTTCACCAAAGTTCCCAGCTCTTTGCAGAGTGGTACATCTCCTTTGGAGAAGCTACTCCGAAGAGGTCGCCAGCACTGAATCGTGCTTGTTCTCCGAGTACCTGATCTCAGGCCTCTTCCTTTGCTTGTGGAAGCCCTTTTGCTTGCAGCAGGTAGACTTCAATCACCCTCACAGACTACTGGTCCAGCCCACACAAGCTTGGGTGGTACCAGCAACTCCTACGCCCGTCTAGGAGTAGACACTCCAAGAGTAATAGATTCAGCAGTAACAACTCTTGGAGGAACCAATGCTCTTTACTCAAGAACTCTAACCCTTCCCGAACTGACACTTAGGAAACTTGGCTTTCGTTCGGTGGAAAGAGGCTTTGTAATGGTCGAATGTGAGTTACTGATTAGCTCATTGGTTGAGATCGAAGACCTCCCCTGGTCCCCTATATATAAGGTTCACAGGCACTTGACCGTTACACTGTTGCCACGTAGGATTAAGTGAATCACCGGTGTCAGCCACCGATGACACAGCTAATCACTCCGCCCAACTATAACCGGCTCAAGCAGACCGATACCTGTGTCGCACACACAGGTAAACCCCAAACTGACGCAGCCGCACTACTCAGCCTGGTCTTGGCACATGACATGGCCTCAGCGCACACACTCTCTGAAACCTATAAGGAGAGAACCTCCAACAGCCTTCCGACTCAGCAGACAAGCTATCGCAGCGCAGGTTCCTTAGCGTTTTCAAGCTCTCCCCTGGTACAGAGATGTACCTGAGTCATAGAGCGTTAGACCACCTGTGACACCGTTGTGTCACACCGGTGACTCTAACCCCTAGGGTTTTCTACTGCTAGCACTGCAGAGTGCCAGCTCCAACCAGTTTTATACTTATACAAAACTGCTGACACAGGGCCACTAACCTCAAAGCATTAGTGCCACTGTCCAACATCCTGAGCATTGAGCAACTAGAACCTCCACAGAGCATCACTGCTTCATCCCTCTTGATAGTACAAGTTTTTCCTATGGACTCAAAGAAACTAGCAAATCTAGGCTTTACCTGCCCACCAACTGCAGTCACGGTCCTTGACGCATCAAGCCACCATCACCTTGCTTGCAACTCCTTGCACAGCACCGGATTCTTCACAGCTGTGGCACAGCTGCCTAGCACAGGCATTCCTTAGTCCTAGAAACCACCCTTGTACCCTTTTTGGTGGTCATCCTTTCCTTGATGACCCTTTTTCTGGAACCTACAAACCTGCTTACACTCACTGTAAACCTTAGATTCCAGTTTGAGTTGCCATTAACCATCAAAACCAACTTGGGGCCTAGATGCTCTTTCAATCTCCCCCTCGGCAGTCGATCCTAGATGATGGAGGAGGCTAGCAGGAGAACCAGTTCATGTGCCATCCCGACTACGAAGTCTTCCAGGGAGAGTGGATATATTTCTCCTTCATTCCTTCTCGAAGACAGAACCCAGCACCCCCGACAACCCCCTTGTTCCGCCAAAGGTTGTAGAAAACATGCCAGAGGTCCAGGCTCGGTCGCATGCTGAGATACGCCTCGCACAAGTGTGCGAAGATGCTCAGCATCAGGATCGAGTTGGGATTGAGGTGGATAAGCTCAATCCCGTAGAAATTAAGAACGAGAAGAAAGAAGGCGGATGGCAGGAGCTGGAACTCGCATTTGAAGAACTCGGTGAAGACGATGGCCCAGGCTGTGTCAGGATTTGGGACCGTTTCCTTGTACGCCGCCTGATAAGGGGCGAACACCCTCGGAAGGATGTACTTGTCTCACTCAAGGGTCCCTCTTTGGTTGGCCCCGAGTCCTCTGACACATGGTTTAAGGCATTTCATTGGTAAATTTGTGGTTGTGTATTTTGATGACATTTTGATTTACAGCGGTACTAAAACTGAACATACTGGTCATCTTCATCAAGTGCTAGAAGGTCTCCATGATGCTAAGTTGTTTGGTAACCTAGAAAAGTGCACTTTTTGCAAAGTTGGTGTGATATTTCTTGGATATGTGATTTTAGCCCAGGGAGTTGAGGCAGATGAGTCTAAAATTGAAGCGATTAAGAATTTGCCTACTCCTGTGAATGTTATTCAACTAAGAAGCTTTCATGGTTTTTATTAGTGATTTGTTAAGGATTTTAGTACCATTGATGCCGCATTGAATGACGTGACTAAAAGGGCGTTGAATTTACTTGGGGTAGTGTAAGAACATGCTTTTTTGACTAAAATGGGTGTTGAATTTACTTGGGGGTAGAACATGCTTTTTCTGAATTAGAGAAACGTTTGACTGAAGCACTATTGCTTGTTTTACCTTATTTTACTATTTTTAATTGAATATGATGCAAGTGGAATTGGTATTGGTGGTGTTTCAATGCAAGAGGGTAGACTGGTAGCATACTCCAACGAGAAACTAAAAGGTAGTTGATGCTCTTTCTAGGAAGAGTGTACTTTTCAATCATTAAGATGTGCAAGTTTCTGGTTTAGAGAGTTTGCATGATTTATATGCTAATGACCATGATTTCGTTGTTCCATATGCACATTGCAAAAAGGGTAAAGGCTGGGAAAATATCATTTACATGATGGATTTTTGTTTCGCACTAACAAATTATGTGTTCTAGAATCGTCCGTGTGTTTGCTCTTTTTATAGGATTGATGGGACAATTTGGATATGAAAATACATTATCTATGCTGAGCAATCACTTCTATTGGCCTAAGATGAGGCGTGAGGTGGAGAGGTATGTGCAGCGGTTCATCACTTGCCACAATGCAGAATTGAAATTGAATCCACATGGCTTGTACACTCCATTCCCTGTTCCTAATGCACCTTCGGAGGATATTAGTATGGACTTTGTTTTAGGCCTACCTAGGACTAAGAGGGGGAGAGATTCTATATTTGCTGTTGCGGATTGATTTCAAAAATGGCACACTTGATACTATGCCACAAGAGCAATGATGCATCGCATGTTGCTGACTTGTTTTTTAGGGAGATTTTGATATTGCACAGTGTACTTAGGACTATTATTTCATATCGTGATATCAAGTTCATGCGTTATTTCTGGAAGACATTATGGGGGAAATTGAGGACCAAGTTGTCATTTAGCATGACTTGTCACCCTCAAACCGATGGTCAAACGGAAGTGGTGAACTACACCCTCTCTATGCTGCTGAGAACCATGATTAAGAAGAATATCAAAAAGAGTGGAAAGACTGTTTGCCACACATTGAGTTCGCCTACAACAAGGTCGTCCACTCGACTATATACACGTATGTGCACGTTTCAGGTGATGTATTGTTCCAAACATATGTGCACTAATATTGATGCATCCAAGAGAGCTGATGATGTCAAGAAAATGCACATCAAGGTGAAAGAAGAAATTGAGTGCAAAGTGAAGATGTTTGCTACAAGGGCTAACAAGAAGAGAAAGAAGCTGACCTTTGAGCCAGGCAACCTTGTGTGGGTGCATTACCGCCAGGATCGTTTCCCCAATCGGCGTAAGTCAAATTAATGCCCAGAGGTGATGGACCATTCAAAGTATTCGAAAAGATTAATGACAATGCATACAAGATCGAGCTACCAAGTGATGATTACAACGTGAGTTCTACCTCTTGCTGACTTATCACCATTCGTCGGTGATGATGATATAGCATGGAGGGTGACACCTTTTCAAGAGGAGCAGGATAATGAGGGGATCCCTAGCTCATCATCATCTTCACTAGGCGTTGATGAACATGCCAACAGAGAGACATGCATAGAGATGCCACAAAGTCCAATAACTAGAACTAGAGAAAAGCTACTCAATGTAGAGGTGAATTCACTCCTTAATGCACATGATAATATTATTGATGAGAGATTAAATCTACCTAAGTCCAATTGATTAATGATATTTAGGTATTCAGCTCAGGAGTTAGAAGGAGATGTTGCCGTTGTTCATAAGTGTTTACTGATTCAAGAATGTGTGGAGTTAGAGCAGGAGGTGAGGGAGGGCAATGTGCCACTTGAGGAGAAAAGACAAAAGAGATCAAGGTTACTTTCCAAGAAATCAAGCAGTGCATGATTTGGAGCTTTTTAGAGAAAGTTATGACCTTAGAAGTGAAGGCTCCACAAGTTGATTCGAACAATGAACCTGAAATGATATACTTGAGGAGTCTAAGACTTGTACGTCAAGTATTGGGATCCAAGTCCCCCATGACTATCCAAAGGTTCTCAATAACTTCCTTAGATGGTTCCACTCGACCTTGGGAAGAAAAAGGCAAGGAAACAGGATGAGCTTGGTTAGGAATCAGTTTGGACAGCCAGAAGGTCTGAATTTGAAACAGCCATTGTTTCATCATACAAACTCCAAATCAAGAAAATAAATTTTGTTAGAAAGCTAATTCTAAGTACTTTCCAACGGATATGCACCTGTCATAGATTCCTTTTGGTCTGTCGGCAATTATCACAATAAGTCAGTGGTTGTGTTTGTTGGATCAGTGGCTTCCGACAGAGGGGGGGTGAACGTTGGTTTTAACTTTTTCTTCTAAAAACAAGAACACAATGCAATGTATTCAAATCAGAGAATGCTGCGGAAAACCACCGACAAAAACAATCAAAATCAGTGGAGCCAAAACCAGACAGATCGGAAGTTCTGGAGTAGAAATATCGGAAGTTTAGACCTTATCGGAAGTTCTGAAGTGACCCTATTTCTGAACTCTCTAGAAAAATCAGAACTTCCGACTTTCGGGTCAGAACTTCCGATGTGGATCGGAACTTCCAGAGCGAGGAAGTCGGAGCTTTGGATATTGGCAAAACCAGCAGACTATCACTTGGAAAAACGTTCGCAGATTTTGATCCACCCAAACAAAATTGAATGAAATTTCGTACAGTGGTAGACATGAGACTTAAGAAGCTATTCCAATTGGAATCATGTCAAAAGCTTGTATGTGCTAAGGGAAAAAGCCAATTTACTATTTGCTGTTTTCTAACTTCAAAAATCAGCCCTAGCTAATAAGATGAGCGAGAATCAAATCCTTGATTCCTAGGACCTTGTGAGGTATGTTGATAAGGAATTAACACAAAATCATCTCACATATCCTAGCAATATATTCCAAGCCCCAAAAGACAAGATTGAAACCTCAAAGAGAATCAAAATTGAAAACCCCAAGAACTTGTCATTCCTCCAATATAGATCTAAAATCAAGATGGGAATGAGAGATTCTTCGGGTATGCTAGGATGGAATTAACATGAACATGATCTTCCATCACTAACTTGCCATATCCAAGAGATCTCAAAAAGAGAAAGGCAAGAAAATAAAAATCCAAAGAGAAAGAGAGAGAGAGAGAAACTCAAGAACACGTACTCTCTTCTTGGTTCTTCTTGTATTGATTTTCTTGATATTTTAAAAGCCTCTCAACTAAGGCCAAAGCTCTCTTGAGCAGCTCTTACAAAGGATTGTCAAAAAGTTAGGGTTTCACAAATCCACAATCTCCTATTTATAGTGGAAGGGGCATACCCCTCTCCACTTGGGCCTCAAGGCCCACCTTAGGGCATAGGACTCTTAGCACGCATCCCAAAGCGTCTAAGCTATCCACCCTCAAACCTCCTTACCACCGCAAGCCTAATCCTAAACCGCATCATTGGCCGCCACCGCGATTCCTTTGATTTTGCTTCGATGGTGTCTGCACTTTTACAAAAGTGTCCTCGCACCAACTTGGTCCTCACATCTTGTCTCCACCTTTGCCTTGTCCGCTAAGGCTCCGTCTTGAGCCGCCTGAACTCATTAACCCTACACACTAGTAGACAAGCAAACCGGTTGTGAGCACAAATTTTCTACTTGACCCAAGTTAGTCGAGAAAACAATTCCATCAATTTTTACGAGACAAATTGACCAAAGTCTAATTCATCAGAAAGCACATGGTCAAAATGTTTTCACTATCGAAACATCCAGTTCCTGGATCAGAACCTCCAGTTCTCCCATACATGATCTGAAAGCCAAGTCTAGACGCTGAACTCGATCCCTCCGAAATTGAAAGTCGGAGCCTCCGACTTCAATTCTGACTTCTCACATATGATCTGGAAATCCGCCGGGCACTCACAAATTCCGAGTCTAGAACCTGAAGAGTACCTCACATGGGAGCTCAAAGTGAACAAGGTCTTTCGGATGCACAATTACTCCGAAGAGAAGAAGGTTGCCATGGCTTCCCTTGAGTTCAATGGATATGCACTCACGTGGTGGGAACAAGTGCAAAATCAATGAGGCGACCATGGGGAACCACCTGTCATGTCCTGGATAGAGATGAAGAGAGAAATGTGAGCCCGTTTTGTGCCCAAGTACTACAAGCGAGATCTCTTCAAGAAACTTCAAGATCTCAAACAAGGTAGTCGGACAGTTGAAGAATACTTCAAGGAAATGGAGACCGCCTTGATCCGAGCTAATGTCCAAGAGACTGAAGTGCAAACAATGGCACGATTCTTGGCCGGATTGAACCACCCAATAAAGCGCATCGCCGACTATCAACCCTACAACACAGTTGTGGAGTTAGTGCATCAAGCTATCAAGGTAGAGCACCAGGTGCAAGAGGATGCTCGCTACTCCAAAACATCGGCATATACCTCACACCCCACTCCCTACACCTCGTGCCCCACGGCGGTTGCTCCTCACCCCACTCCGAGTGCAAAGTTTGCTCCAAGGCCTACATCAGCCAAGACAGAAAGTCATGTGGGAGGTAGAAGTACAAGCGTGCGCTAATGGTCAAACACAAGCCGTCCTCCCACCTCTTCCTCAAAGGGTGCACCGGCTCAAAGCAATGTTTCTTCAATGGCTTCCACGGGCAAGACTTGTGACATCATATGCTTCAAGTGTCAAGGGCGTGGTCACATGCAAAGAGAGTGCCCCAATGCATGTGTTATGTTGATCACCGAACAAGGCGAGTATGAGTCTACAAGGCGAGTATGAGTCTGCAACCGAAGGTGAGATTGATGCCACCCATGAAGTAGCAAGGCTTGAGCAGGATGGAGAATATGAAGATGGACAAGAGTGAATCTATTGTGAGACCGAGGCGGGACCATCCCTCGTCATCACCAAGAAGATCCTCACTGTCCAACTTCAAGATGAGCCTGAACAATGGTGCAACCTCTTCCAAACCAAGGCCGCAATCAACGGTAAAACCATCAAGGTCATAATCGATAGAGGAAGTTGTCACAACTTGGCAAGTCAAGAGCTATGTTCCAAGCTAAACTTAAAGTACAAGAAGCATCTTTTTTATGGTGCAAATCTCCTTCAAGATTGGAGCCTATCAAGACACAGTGGAGTGTTACGTGGTACCGATGACGGTGTGCCATCTCCTTTTGGGACGCCCGTGGCAATACGACCGGGCGGTATTGTCACGGACCCGGGAATTACATATGATTAGGGGAACGAATGGTCGCCAAGGGCCGAGGGACCAGTCGACCTGGTGGCACGGTACCTGCGCCGTACTCACCGAGGCGGAGTGATCCGACACCTGACCAACGCAAGCCGGCCGGAAGCAACTAAACTTCCCAGAACCACATACAATTCCCTGATCCGGTGGAGGTTTAGAGTCGTTCCCGAATCCTACCACGCAAAACAAGATCGGAGGAGCCCGGCAATTCTACCCACACCCTAACCTAGCTCGGAAGCTAGTGGGTCGCTCGAAAGCCCAGTAGAATACACCCACACCCTGCCTGGCCAGCACAGCATCTCAGCCAGCGGTTCACTCAACCGATACCTACTCGACATAGTAAAAAGGGGAACAACTTTAATCCTTCACGGCATACCCATATACTTCATATCATACACACATTGCATATGGGCAGCCCGAATAACAACTCGATATCACAACAAAGCTCTACTACGATACGATAATAATACTAGCTGTCCACGTAGTGAACAAATATTACATCACTCGGCTATAACCAAAAGTTTTAGTCGAATCCATAAAGTGAAACGAGTAGCAGCGGATGGAATAAACATTCCCACAAGAATCCCATAAGTCGAACACTACCGAGGAAACACAATTTCAAGCGTCGTCGAAAAAGTCCTCGACCACCGGCTCACCTGCAAGCTCTAGGAATAACCTAGATGAGTACAAAAGTACTCGCAAGACTTATTCGTGCTTGATTAAATGTCCTACACATGGATTTACTACAACAGGAGTAAACATGATGCTTCTCAGAGTAACAATATACAAATTAAGAACATAGCATTAACAGGGTGAAGTAAAGACAAGGTAGGTAACATGCTAATTCAGGGTACATACATATCAATGCCCAATCACCACAACATCCCTTTAACCAGTTCCAAATCAACTGGGGCAGCCCATACGTCAAATCCAAATTGATCCATTTAACCAATTCCAAATCAATTGGGGCAGCCCATATGTCAAATCCAAATTGATCCATCATATACACATTTTCATTTAATCTCTCGGACCGCTACCGACAACTCAATCACTGCAGGTATAGTGAGTGCATAACCATTTGGAGGTAGCGAGCCTCCAAGGGGCGTGGAGACTTACCTCAACTATGCCTCAGTGTTGGTTCCCGCTAACGTTCCCGCGGTGATAAGGGATTGTGACACGCTGAAAATAAGGTTGGTGTGACGACAAAACTCTACTTACTCCTGGATCGCCTTCACACTGCAATTAACACCAACCGTACCCATTGTGCACGCCCTCGGCTCTCCCAACTCACTTAACAATTTGGTTGAAGAGCCATGACATGTTCTCAACGTAACATACATCCTACACATGCTAGTGTACGCAACCTTGCGAACGATAAACAGGTAAACATCCACACACATAGCACATATGAATAAGGCATACACAAGAGTATGGAAAGTAAAGATGCAACAAGCTCTGCTTGCCTTGCTCAGGTTGTTCCTGGTGTTGCGTGGAGTCATAAGCCGGGTGGTCTCCTTTCAGGTTCTGTTGTAACCAATTCGAGGTACCGGAAAAGAAACGGCAAAAGAAGACAATGAGACCCAGCATGTATGCATGATGTGAAAGTTGGATATGCAGGTCTAAGGGGATCTACTGGTGTCATGAAGTTGTGGCTACAGGCATTTTATCAGGTTACATTTGTAGCACTTAAATCCTAGTCCTATCGAGCGTGCATGTTAGGGTTCGCTCGATGGTGGGTTAGGGTTACGATCACGACAAATAAGAGCGAGTCATGACTCAAGGTGTTCATATTCTGAAAGGACTCAGCGATACCCAAAATAACGTGACTGGAACCACTCGATTTGGAGTTACGGTCGGCAAGCTAGGGTTTATCGACGGTCGGTGAAAAAAGGAACTAACGATTTCAAACTCTAAAATGATCTACTGTGCATGTGCCAATACTGGAAATCTAATTGAACCATATTGTAGGAAATCTCACAAGGTTTCCGAATATATAAAATTTGTTAAAAACGGAGTTACGGTTCAAAAGTTACGTATTATGGAAAATCATCGTCCGAAATGCGAGGAACTACTTTTAACTCAATTTGGCTCAAATTTACATTCCAACTTTTGAATTTGTGTTTCAGCCATATTGTAGATAATTTCATAAGCTTTCCAACAATATATAATTTGCTGAATTTGGATCTACGGATCAAAAGATATAGTGTTTTGAAAATCATCAGAAAGTCAAACCAAACCCTAACCCTAAATTCTTTTCTCTGCGCAAAAGAAAAACACTACGGGTACCCGAGCTAATCTACCCCAATTCCTACCCCTACCCGCAGCCCAGCTGACCAGCGGGACCCATTGCCAGGCACTGACTGGGCTTCGGTGGCCAATGGGAGGGTGCCGCGTGGCCTCCTTCTCATCTCTCTCTCCCTCTCACTCGGGCTCGGCCGGAAAAGGGGCCCGGCGGTGGCGCTCTCGCCGGAGAGGAGGCCGAAGGCGCTAGGTGGGGCGGCGGGCTCGGGGAATTGGCGGGAAGTGGTGGCGGCTCACCCTGAGCTCGTTGCGGCAGTACGGGGAGGCTGCGGTGGTCGGAGGGGAGTCCACGATGGTGAGGAGCGGCGGGGAGATCCGGGCGTCGGCGGCGGGGTGGCTCCGGGCTTCGATCTGCGAAGAGGAGGGGTGGAGGAGGTTAGGGGAGAGGAGGCGGAGCTTGGGGGCAAGAAAAAGAGACTCGGGAAGAACCGGAGCGGCGGGAGGAGATCGCCGGCGTTGTGGCCGGACTTGGAGACGAAGGCGACGGCACGGGATGTGCTCCGGCAACAATAGGGAAAGGAGGTGGGGGAGCTAGGGTTCGGACCAGCGCGGAGGGCGGTCGGGACGTGGGTTAAATAGGGCGGCGGTCGGGAGCTCGGCAGTGGCGCGCCGCCCACCGGGGCCAACCGGCGGCGAGGACGTGGCGGCGAGGTCCCGACAGGTGGGACCCGCGCGTCAGGTGAGAGGGGAAAGCGCGGAGGGGCTCGGGGCGTTTTCCAGTGGGGGAAAGCGGCAACTCCCCGGGGGCGTCTTCCTAGGGAGGAGGCGGAAAGCGGGCTAGGGAGAAGGCGGCTTCGGCGCAAGCGGGCCGGCCGAGCGCGGCCCAAAAGGCCTCAGCCCGTTTTGCCTTTTTCTTTTCTTTTTGTTTTTTCCCTTTTCCCTCTTTCTAGCAACAGAGACTTTATTTAAGTGGTTTGAGTACTCAAATGGACTCCAAAATTTCTGAAATTTTTACAGGAGGTCTATAACTAAGTTTGAAACTTACCATAAAAATTTGAGATCATTTGGAGCTGTTTTGATAGTATTTTGAATTTAAATTCAAATATGCCCCAAAATTTGGTTTAAACTATAACTAGGCCCTAAACATTTCCAAAAATTTTGGAAGTTCATATATGGGTACATTTCCCATATTTCATGGCTATTTATGTACTTTTACAACTTTTCACTCACTAAAATATTGTCTAATCCCCTAATTACAAATCAGTCCTTTAGGGCAGTTGGATTCCCGGCTCTCCGATTGGGTTGGCAAGACCTTAGGGTTTTTGAACGAGAGATCATCGAGCATTGGTCCAACTAAGGAGCACTAATCTCGCCCACCTACTTTTAGTGACATTGATATTTGTTAATCCAAATAAGTTGATTGGTGTTTGCTAAATTAACCACCAATGATGAGATATGTACATATTCTATAAAATAAAGTTTTCATACATTTAAATTTAAACAAGGTGTGGGTGGGGATGATGTCATGTATGCATGAATGCACAGCAAAAATCTAATCATTGAATTCGGGTATTACAGGTATGCCATGATGGTCATACCAACGAATACATATTCTGGTGGCACCATAAGGAGTATGTGCTTCGCCCCATGATGCCAAGCTAAATCATCACCGACAATGCTCAAAAGTTGGCAAGGCTTCAAGAAGAAAAGGAGAGAAGTGAGCGAGAGAGCACAACCTTGAGTGATTTCCACAAGTAGGTGAGTGAGTGCCACAAGCCCAAAATGAGAAAAAAGAGCAAGAAAGAGAGTAGAGGCTTAGTGATGCTAGTCACCAAATCCGAGATGAGAGAAGTAAGGAGTGACCCACCTACACTACACTTCGTACTTGTGTACAAAGATGTAGTTGCTTTGACTAATGATTCACCCCCACTTCCTCTAGCTATGTCTCGTATTTTGCAGGAGTTCGAGGATGTATTCCCCGATGAGATTCCGGCGGGGCTCCCACCCTTTCGAGGCATCGAGCACTGCATCGACCTCATTCCGGGGGCACCACTTCCCAACTGGCCACCTTACCGTGCCAACCCCGAGGAGATCAAGGAAATTCAACATCAAGTACAGGAGCTACTTGACAAGGGGTATGTTCGCGAAAGCTTAAGCCCTTGCCATCCCTGTTATTCTTGTCCCAAAAAAGGACAGATCTTGGCGCATGTGTGTTGATTGTTGAGCCATCAATAATATTACCGTGCGCTATCATCATCCCATTCCTCGTTTAGATGACATGCTTGATGAGCTTAGTGGCGCAACCATTTTCTCAAAAATTAATTTGAAGAGTGGCTATCACCAAATACGAATGAGTGAGGGCGATGAATGGAAAACTGCTTTCAAAACCAAATTTGGCTTGTATGAGTGGCTTGTCATGCCTTTTGGTTTATCCAATGCTCCTAGCACATTCATGCGCCTAATGAATCATGTCTTGCGCCAATTCATTGGTAAATTTGTGGTAGTCTACTTTGAGCATTCTCATATATAGTAGAACTTTGCATGATCATGTTACCCACATTAAGGCAAGTTCTACTAGTGCTTAGGGATGAACGCTTGTTTGCTAATTTTGAGAAATGCACTTTTTGTACAGAAAAACTTGTGTTCCTAGGCTTTGTTGTTTCTACTCATAGAGGTAGATGGGTCCAAAATCGAAGCAATTAAAAATTGGCCTACCCCTATCAATGTGAGTTAAGTGTGTAGCTTCCATGGCCTAGCAAGTTTTTACCGCTGTTTTGTCAAAGACTTTAGTGCTAATGGACCAGAATGAATTGTCTAGGAAGAATGTTCCTTTTGTGTGGGGGCAATCTCAAGAAAATGCTTTTCAAGAATTAAAGAAACGCTTAACCGAGGCACCCTTGCTTGCTTTACAGGATTTCACTAAAACCTTTGAAGTTGAATGTGATGCTAGTGGGATCAGTATAGGGGGTGTGCTCATGCAAGAGGGTAAACCGGTCGCTTACTTTAGCGAGAAATTGAATGGTGCTCAACTTAATTACCCGGTTTATGATAAAGAGTTGTATGCCTTGGTTCGTGTTCTTGAAGTATGGCAACACTATCTTTGGCCAAAATAGTTTGTTATTCATTCTGATCACGAATCCTTGAAATACCTTAAGGGCCAAGCCAAATTGAACCGTAGGCATGCAAAATGGGTCGAATTCATTGAAACTTTTCCTTATGTAGTCAAATACAAAAAGGGTAAAGAAAATGTTATGGCGGATGCTCTTTCCGCAAAATGACCCTTTTGAATCAACTCAAAATTAAAGTGATGGGTTTAGAATGTTTGAAAGATCTATATGCTAATGACCCTGAATTCGTTACTCCTTTTGCTAATTGTAAAGAAGGGAAGGGTTGGGAAAAATATCATGTGCATGAGGGCTTTGTCTTTCGAGCTAACAAACTATGCATCCCCGAGTCGTCCGTGTGTTTGCTACTTTTGCAGGAATCACATGGTGGCGGCTTGATGGGGCACTTTGGGAGAGACAAGACCTACTTGATGCTTTCTAACCACTACTATTGGTCGAAGATGCGAAGAGATGTGGAAAGATTTATTCAACGGTGCATTACATGCCACAAAGCTAAGTCCAAACTCAACCCTCATGGTTTTTACACCCCACTTCCCGTTCCTAGTGCACCTTGGGAGGATATTAGCATAGATTTTGTTTTAGGATTGCCTAGGACCAAAACGGGGAGGGATTCCATATTCATGGTTGTGGACAGATTCTCAAAAAGGGCTCATTTCATTCCATGGCACAAGACCGACAATGCTTCACATGTTGCTACTTTGTTTTTCAAGGAAATTGTGAGGCTTCACGGTGTGCCCAAGACCATCGTCTCTGACCACGATGTCAAGTTCCTAAGCTATTTTTGGAAGACACTGTGGGCCAAGTTGGGAGTCAAACTTCTCTTCTCCACAACTTGCCACCCACAAACCGATGGGCAAACCGATGTCATCAACCGCACCCTCTTGACACTCCTCCGAGCCATGATCAAGAAGAATTTGCGAGAGTGGGAGGAATACATCCCTCATGTGGAGTGCTCACAACCGCGCAGCACATTCTAGCACGGGTATGAGCCCGTTCGAGGTGGTGTATGGCTTCAACCCTTCTACACTCCTCGACTTTCTTCCACTACCATTACAAGAGCGCATGAATATGGATGCCTCCAAGAGAGCCACTTTCATCAAGAAACTCCATGAGGTGACAAGGGACACTATTGAGCAACACGTCCGTCGACACGTCGACAAGGTCAACAAGCACAAAAAGAAGATAGTGTTTGAACCCGGTGATCTTGTGTGGGTTCATCTTCGCAAGGAGCGCTTTCCCGAGGAACGCAAGTCCAAGCTTATGCCTCACGGGGATGGTCCTTTCCAAATACTTCAACGAATTGGTGACAATGCCTACAAAATTGACCTCCCATCATCCAAGTACTCACATCTCTGATTTATCACCCTTCTATGGAGATGAAGAGCTCGAGTCGAGGACGACTCCTTTTCAAGATGGGGGGAATGATGCGGACATCACCTGCACCAAGGGTGAAGGCCCCACAACTCACTCAAGCTCACCAAGGCCACCTCCAAACCCAAGTGGTCCGATGACAAGAGCTCGAGCTAAGGCTATACAACATGAGGTGACTCTATTCCTTGATACATCTCCAATTGACTTGAGCTTGAATGGTATGCTACCTGATGCTTTGACTCTATGCTTGCTTAGGTATGAAGGGTCAACAAAGTGGAGCGAAGCCAAGTGGAGGAAGAGCCCGGGCTGCCTGGAATATGTGTCCGGACATTCCGGAGGCACTGGCCTGGATACTCCAGATGCACAAGCCAATGAGCACCTCTCGGGATGGTACCCGGGACCAAACCCGGACACTCCGGAGGGGTACCCGAGAGCAGCACTTTCCAGCTCCACACCCTGACATTCCGGGCCTCAACCTCGGAGTCTCCGGATGTCCTTTACCTGAAGTGTCAGCTCCAACCCTCCGGACGTGCATTGACTGGCGACGTCAACACATCCGGACATTCCGGATGAAATACCCCGGAATGTCCGAATGCACTGTCTGCGCACAGTAACGGGCCGAGGCCCATGTAACCAGTTGGCTTATCCTTCAAGGGTTAGGGGGTTAGGACTATAAATACCCGTACCCAAACCCTAATTAGGTTTAGACTTGTTGTTTAGACTAATAGTTGAGCTTTGCTCCTAATCTAGGGTTCCATCCCTCTAGGTTTGGGAGTTCCACCATTAGGCCTTGCTTTCCTTTGTGGATTGTATGGATCAGCGTGTGCCTCCGAGTGGTAAACGTGGCATTCAATCAAGAGGATTGTTGATTTGGTTCCTAGTTCCCAAAAGCTTTCCCATTGGGGTTTGTTGTTGGGATGGGTTTCCATTTAGGCTTTCCTAGTTATCCAATCCAATTCGTGAAGATCGGGAGCCACCGTATCAGCAAAACTAGTGACTCTTAATGATAATAAGCATTCTCTAACCCGAGCCACAAAAGCCTAAGCATATCAAGTCACTAGCGGTCCTTACGAAGATTACCATGAAGTCCTATCTTTGACCAGTCAAGACAGAGATCATAGTTGCAATACTAGATTCATGAGGAGATTCAAAGATAGAGGATTCTCTAGTGAGCAACTCATCAAAAGATCAAGAATTTAGTTCAAGTTGTTTATCCAATTAAGCTAGCTTTGCAAATTCCTGAGCACACATGCCAAGTCATGGAGAGATGAGCTAGACAATCAAGTCTTGGCATATAGCAAACTTTAAGTCATTGTCACATTAAGGATAATAGACAAAGCTCTTGAAAATGCAAAGTGCACATGATATATCATAAATGATGCAAAATGCACTATGTTACAATATGATGCACAAAAAGAAAAACTCCCCCTCACACCAGCCCGTAGGGATGTATGATCCCCAATTCTCCTCTAAGTGCACAAAATCATGTAGAGTCTAAGGGCTTAGTGAAAATGTCCGCAAGCTAATTTTCAGAATCAACAAACTTGAGCACTATATCACCCTTCTCAACATGATCTCTAAGAAAATGGAATCGCACATCTATGTGTTTGGTTCTAGAGTGTTGCACCGGGTTCTTAGCAATGTTAATAGCACTAGTATTATCACATAAAAGTGGAACACTATCAAAGGTCAACCCAAAATCCTGCAAAGTGGAGATCATCCAAAGAATTTGACTACAACTACTTGCAGCTACAACATACTCAGCCTCAGCAGTGGATTGTGCAACAGATGATTGTTTTCTAGAGGACCATGAAACAAGAGAAGTGCCTAGAAAGTGACAAGTACCAGAAGTGCTCTTGCGCTATTTTACACCCGACAAAATATGCATCTGAAAAACCCCAAATCCCAAGAATAGAAGAGCAAGAATACCAAAGTCCTTACTCAGAGGATGATCGAAGGTACCTCATGACGTGCTTCACAGCTTGCCGGTGGGAGTCTCTCAGTGAGACTTGGAACCTCGCACACAAGTAGATAGCGAACTAGATGTCAGGTCTTGTCGTTGTCAAGTAGAGGAGTGAGCCAATCATGCTTCTGAACTCCTTCTAGTCCACCGCCTCTCCTTCTTCATTAGGACCAAGAGATATGGTGGTTGACATCGAGGAATTAAGCAGCTTGGCATCGCTCATCCCGAACTTCTTCAAGATTCTTGGTGTACTTGGCTTGATGAACGAAGGTGCCTTCCTTTATCTATTTAATTTGCAACCCCAAGAAGTATTGAAACTCACCCATCATGGACATCTCAAATTCCCTGCTCATCATCTCAGCAGGTGCCTAGAAACTTGAACACAAGAGCATTAGAGGAGCCATCAAAGATTATGTCATCCACATAGATTTGCACTATTAGTAGGTCATTGCCACGCCTAAGAAGAAACAAGGTCTTGTCTACCCTACCCATTTTAAAATCATTTTGGATCAAGAAGCTCTTAAGTCTAACATACCAAGCTCTAGGAGCTTGCTTAAGACCATAGAGAGCCTTAGACAGTTTGTATACATGATTAGAGTATTTAGGGTTTCAAATCCTGGAGGTTGTTTCACATAGACTTCTTCTTCAATGAAACCATTTAGAAATGCATTTTTAACATCCATCTGATAAAGTTTAAATCTCTTGGAAGCAGAAAATGCAAGCAAAAATAGCCTCCAAGCGAGCAACAGGTGCAAATGTTTCATCAAAATCAAAGCCTTCTATTTGACTAAACCCTTGAGCTACAAGTCTAGCCTTATTGCGAACAACAATACCATCCTCACTTTGCTTGTTCTTAAACAACCACTTGGTCCCAATGACATTGTGATCAAGTGGATGCTCTACAAGCGCCCAAACCTTGTTCCTCTCAAAATTCTCTAATTCCTCATGCATGGCATTGATCCAACTATCATTAGAAAGTGCATGACATATATCTTTAGGCTCAAAGGTAGCAACAAAAGCAGAATGTGCCAAGTCTGAGGAAAGTATTGACCTGGAGCGTGTTACACACTCAGAGATGTCACCGATTATTTGTGTTGAAGGTTGATCCCTTTGAGTGCGTTGAGGACCCTTGATCAAATCCGGAGCTCTTGTGGAAGTAGCTTCAGCAGCCTCTACCTCAACTGAAGGAGAGGTAGGAAGCTGAGCAGCCGATGAGGTGGGTATCACTACCGAAGAGGAAGTAGTGGACACAGAACCCTGGACTATAGTTGAAGAAGTAACCAAAGGATCCGCAGCTTGCACATGAGAAATGAGGGCACTGCCCACGTCACTCTCCAACTCATCTTCTTCCTGGAATATTGATTCTGACTCCTGTGGAGAACCTGAAAGATTGGGTCTAGCTAGACTAGCCTCATCAAAAGTCACATAACAAGACTCCACAATGGTGTTAATTTCAAGATTAAGCACACGATATCCATTCGAGTGTCCAGGGTAGCCTAGCAACATACCATCAGAAGTGCGCAACTCGAACTTGTCAAGAAGGCCCTTCTTTAGGATAAAATATTTACAACCAAAAACCCTTATGTGAGACACATTTGGCTTCTTCCCAAACATAGCTCATAAGATGTCACATGTAAGAGAGCTCGCAGAAACACACGGTTGGACACATAGCAAGCAGTACTAAGAGCCTCAGCCTAGTACCGTCGTGACGTGCCATATTCATCAAGCATTGTTCTAGCCATTTCAACTAAAGTCATATTCTTCCTCTCCGCAACACCATTTTGTTGAGGGGTGCGTGGAGTGGAGAACTGATGCTCGATGCCACGATTAGCAAGAAAGTCCACGAAAGAGGCATTCTTGAATTCTAAACCAGGAGACAACCTAGGCCACACAACTAAAAGAGCACGAACGAAGTACGATCTAGTAAAATATTTTTATGGTGAACCAATCTAAACCAACAAATCGACATGACTAATGTAGCAAAATTCAACAATGCAAGAACTATGATGAGAATTGCAAGGCTCAGATTGGTTTGCACACAGAATGAACAAACCCTTTTTTTATTTTTTGGCTGACGTTTACAGTAGGTAAAAGATGCAATATTTTTTTGGTTGAAGTTTACTACAGATAAGTGGATAAATCTCACCGAGCAACCTAGTTTGCTCCGATACTACTTAACAGAACTTTGGGTGTCCCGATCTTTCAATGAGAACAATAAATGTCGATATGTGGAGACGACTTTGACGATCTGACTACACCGTACGACGACGATGCGTCTCGGTAATCACTAAACCACCTCCGGAAGCACGACCAACCTAAACACGAGGTTCTAATCCCAGCGAGCAATTGAAGAACAAGGAACAATTATGATAATAGCAATATAAAGTTGCAAATATAGATGAAGAATTGAATAAGGTAGGGTTTCAATAAGCAGTCTTGACAACTGGTCATTGGACACAATCGAAGACTCGAAGTAACAGTGTGGCTGGCTTTTAACTAAAAAAACCCAAAACTAAAGAGAACACCCTAAGGGTATATAAACAGAGGAGATGGCAGCCAGGGAGTGGACACATGCCCCTAGGTCGTAAAAGGTTCATGGGCCCAAGTGGAGGTGGTGTAGCATCTTTGGACTCTATTTCAGAAACACTCCTAAACTGTTTTGGCAATTATGGCATGCTTGTAAGTAATTTGGACATGAGGCCAATATGTTGACAAGTGTACAAGATAAGCTTTACATAGAGTTCAAAATCACCCAAATCAATTCTGTATACTAAAGATATAGACATTTGAAGTCAGGACTGTCTCAGCAATCCGAATCAGAGTCCAGAGCTTTTAGAACTTTATCTCTAGCTCTTCTTGGACCAACGGTGATGTGGGAAACCTTCTTGTACAACACAATTTATGTGGGACATGGTCATGTTTACATGAACTTCATTCTCTCTTCTGTTGTCCCATTGTTTGATCAACATGTCTTGAGCAAATATGGTGGAAGTAGAGGTAGTGGTGGTGGTAGTGGTAGCATCCATGGCAGCCATGTCCACATCACATATTGAATCTTACAGAAATAGTAAACACAATAATAAGTAATATAAGTTCTTCTTTTGCATCGTAGGAATTTTCTTGAAGGATTAAGTGTTTGTCATAGTCATCATAGGAAAATTTTCATTGAGGTCATTTGAAATTTTCCTTTGGAACTGTATGCAAATTAGCCCATAGGAAAAATTCTTATGGTTTTCAATCTTACAAATCAAACAAGTTCTATGAAAAGATTTCTAAGGTATATAATCCTCCAACTATGAAATTCCTTTGAATCAATGATGCCCTTATGTTTTCTCAGTGGTCCAATCAAACTACTTCTATGAGTTATTCATGTGTTTTCAATTTCTGTAGGAAACAGCATGCCATGACACCCAGGTCCTATGATATTCTTGTGTCTTTCAGTTCATGCATTCCAGAGAGGCCCTTAGAAGAAGTGCTTCCTATGAATCAAACTTTCCAGTCAATCCTTTAGATTCTCAATCCCTATGTTTTCCTCTAAAAGATACTATGAAGCAAAGCTCTTCGGGCCTCTTTAATTCAAAATAAATTAAGAAAAAAATCATGGGATCCTCAGGAATTTTAGTTATAGAGGTTGTTTGATTTATAGGACTACAAATCTTAGGAGTTTGTCCTACGGTCCACTTTACACTACATTCAAAAGAAAACTTTTTATTGAGCTCACACTGGGAAATTTTACCTTAAGTCTATGACAACTATGACAACATCTCATTTCTCAAGAAAATATATGTGTTTCTGGTATGGTGTAAACATTTTGTATTACTTATTTATGTTTTTTTAATTATTGTAGAATATAACATATGATGCGAGCATCCATAGCTCATCTTCATATTCACCAATTGCTGATGAAGACGCTAATAAGGAGATACATATAGAGCTACCACAAGGTCAAATAACTAGAGCTAAAGCAAAGCTACTTAATGAATAGGTGAATTCACTCATTAATGCACATGCTAATATTATTGATGAGAGCTTTGTACTACCTAAATCCAATTGCTTAATGATACTCAGGTATTCAGCTCAAGAGTCAGAAGGAGACGTTGATGCTGTTCACAAGTGTTTGCTGATTCAAGAACGTGTGGAGTTCCAACAGGAAGTGAGGGAGGACAATGCGTCACTCGAGGAGAAAGGATAACAAGATATCAAGTCTACTTTTCAACCAAATCAAACAGTGTACGATTTGGAGCTCTCTAGAGAAAGTTATGACCTTAGAAGTGATGGCTGCACAAGCTGATTTGAACAATGAACGCGAAATGATATACTTGAGAAGTTCAGAGCTTGTACGTCAAGTATTGGTGAGATCTAACTCCATGACCATTCAAAGGTTTCCAATAAATTCCTTAGATGATTCCACTCGGATTTAGGCGAAAAAGGCAAGGAAACAGAACGGGCTCAGTTCGGATTCGGTCCGAACAGCTAGGAGGTTTGAATTTGAAACAACCATGGTTTCCTCATACGAACTCCAAATTAGGCAAATAAGTACTTGTTGGAAAGCTAACACTGAGTACTTTCGAAAGGGTATACACCCATCCACAGGTTCATTTTGGTTTGTTCGCAATTATAAAGACAAGTTGCTAGTTGTATCTATCCTTTTCAAAATAGAGTCCTTGTAACTTAGGAAAGTTGGAGTTAGGTTGGATTTCGACCCTAACACTAGGGTGGACATCCTAGAGTCTTTATATAGTGCTGTAATTCGCGACTTTTAGCCTTAGACCACTTTATGCATAAGAATTGAAACATAGTTATTACTTGTTCTTTCGTACCAGCGTTCATGCGAGGAGAGCTGAGAGAGGAGTAGGCGATCGTGTTTATTCTACAATCCAAGGTCAAGTCATTGTTCCGTTGGGAATTCGAGCCTTGACGATCGTTGCTCGTGGTTTCACAATGATCATCTACTAGTCTGTTTAGGTGTTTTCCAAAGAGCTAAAGGTTCGTGCATTGGCGCAGGTGTTCAGCTAACGAGATCATCTATTCATACCATCTATGCACGGTTCCTCGCCGAGAAGATCTGGCCACCCCTTATCAACATACCATAACATCTAACTCATATGTTTTTTATTCTTGTGTTTTTCCTCATTCGTGTTTCAAAACAACTCTTAACTTTTTATTTACATTCTCCTTGTTCGTTCTGATATTGTTTTTGGAATGTGTCTTTTACATTCTCCTAGCTCGTTCTCGTATTGAGCTTTGTATTTTTTGTCGAAATATTTTTTATTCAAAAATTACAAAAATATTACAAGATTTTATTTTTGTGCAAACTAGACTCAACCGCTAGCCAGCATGGCGATTGGGCCCAATCACCAACAGCACCGATGATTGCAATGGCTATCGCCATGTCGGATGGCTATAATGGGCAATCGCCATGCCGCATGATGATTGGCATTAACTGCCACAACAACTGTCCCCATCAACCCACCAATGGTCGGGCCACATGGTGCTAACCGCCAGACTGGGTGGCGATTGCGCCCAACCTATATAAGCGTCACGCACTGCCGCACCAAAGGCAATAGAGGAGAGGGTTGGGGAACGAGTTCGAGAGAGAAGAGAGGGTTGGGGACATTGGGCTGCTTCTCTTCTCGGTGATAAGTTTTCTGAACCTTCTTTCTATTTTATGCCTAGTTTTTATTTTTAAGGCTAGATTATGAGTAGATTTAGTAGTAGATTAAGATTAGGAGTAAATGTAGATTAGTTTTAGATTTAGGGTTTAGGGTTACAAGTAGATTTAGGATTATCAGGAAATGTAGATTATTATAAGATTGAGGGGTAGATTAGGAGTAGATTTAGGATTTTGAGTAAATATACATTACTATTATATTTAGAGTACATATTGTAGTAATTTATAGATATAGAAATGATTATGCATAGATGCATTACATTTTTATAGAAATAGACTAGATTATTGGTTTGAATGAGGGATTACTTTTGAATGTAAACATATGCATTTTTATGTATATAAATTAAAAAATGGGTAGATGTAGTGATTTGTATTATATATTAAAATAGAGTAGATTATTCATTTGGACGAGGGACTATCGTAGAGTTTTTTAGCAGCATGTTTAGTCTAAAATATCATGTTTTGGATGACAAGAATGTCTAAATTAGTATATTCGTAGTTTATTATGGTGTTGGTGAGATCTAGAGGGATGAATCAGGTTCGGTCAATCTCAATAGTTTTAAACAATGAAAATTAAAAATGCAAGATCTAGACAAATACCTTCTCAGTAGTGTGCACGAATTGTTGACATGGGCCTTTGGTCTTGATCTGGAAGTGAGTAGTCTTTGCTAATTATATGTACAAACAAATTCCTGTCTACATGTTATAGCCTCAGTGGGCAAAGGCAAACGTTTAGGGTTGCTACTTTTCCTTCACGAAGCAGTTTCAGCACCTTCCTCCACAGAGGTCATATGGGAGCCATATTACGATGAAGCACAGATGATTGCAGGCATCACACATGGGGATGTCTACATTGTGCCACCTAGATGAGAGCTACTGGAGGATGATGTCGAAGCTTGTCTTTGACATCTTTATGGAGGACCACTCACCTCACTGTGTCATGAGGCAGTTCGGCTGGCACTAGATGTACTTGCCTCCATAAGTAGAGCGAGTCAATACAAATACACACACGTAAATGTAGTTTTAAAGATTTTACATAAAGGAAATAAATTAGCTTTATAAAATATTGATTATGTAATTGCTTATCAGAGGTGACTCACGAGGAAGCATAAGGGTCGCATAGTGGACAGCATAGCTTGCCCCTTTTGTGGATCAATGAGCCATTCTCTGACCAGTGTCTGGGTTGAGGAGCGACTCTTCAGCTATGCCCAATTTGAGGCCTACCTACAATGATACTTGCCACGCACGTGCATCTACTTTATTCATGGAAGAGAGCCTCCATAGCACGCTGGTGGATAGATGACAGATATGCACCCGATCCACATAACTTCATGTCTTTACTTGCACATAACTTCATACCCAGCCAATGCTTTTTAATTTTCAGGGACAACAGGTGACAGAGGCAAACATGGAGGCCACCGCTTCGCTTGACTAATAATCAGTTGGCATCGAAGACTACTCCTCCATGTCCAAGATCACAGAGCTGACTAAAAAGATCATGGACGTATTCAGGTGCATGTATATGGATGATGTCATCGTCGGGAGTGGCATGGGCCGAGGAGCACATCAACCACCACATCCTACACAACTGAGGCACCCGTTTCCTCCCGTTCAACAACTGCCAGCGCCCACGGAGGCGGGTGGTTCTTCCTAGGGCTTTTGTGTTATGCTTTGACTTCATGTTATTGTATTGATGTTCGCTACTGTAGGAAATAATGAATTTTGTTTTCTTCTTTTCATTTCTAGATATCACTAACATAGATAAAATGGGCGAATGACTAACGGTTCCGGTTACAGAAACATAGGGTACAAATCCATATTACATTGTTGAGTTCATAATTGTGAAAACTAAGACAACTTGAATAGAAATAACATAGGCAAATTCAACAACGTCGTCACTTCAAATATAACTACATGAAGTCGTCTTCGCTATCACTTACGAAGGCCCCTGGATTGGGGGCCTAGAAATAAAACATCTTTGAAAAGTCCTCATCACTTGACTTGCTTGGCATCTTCGTTGATGTACTGGTTGTGCCTTTATCCTTTGATGATCCAACATTATTTTTGATATGCTGCCACATTTTGACAAAGGAGGAGTCCACTAACCCTCCTTTCATCTTCTTCAAATGGTTGTCTTCATTGTGTCTCCTACCAGCAAACAGGTCTCTCTAGAGGAGGTCCATTCATCCGAAGTTTAAATCTTGTTGTTGAGCAACTTTGCATCCTTGGGATGTGCCTACACACAGAGAATGTCATCTAACAAATAGAGACGAAACATAAAAATGCTCAACAATTTTTACTACAAAGGGATTGTCACCGTACTAACCCTTATATGCTTAGTGTACTGAGATTTTGGAATATTTATTGCTCCTATAGAATATAAGTCTTTAGAGAACCTTGCCCTGAGGAGTTTTCTAAGCTTGCACGCCCTCTCCCACGTCTTGTGCAACTCTTGGATACGCATGTGCACTTGCTTATAGGCCAGTGCAGGGAGACCCTTCTTCGATAACACCTCTACAATAACATACATCTGTGAATGAAGAATTTTACATCCGCTCCTCCTGTCAACCGCAGCCCTAAGAACTTCATAGTTCATTTGCACGGTCCAAACAGGAACACAAATATCTCACAATTTGCAAAAAAAACCAATGTGAGAAACAACACATCTTATAGACCTACATGTTTCTATTGTACCAACATATGAGTAAGGAAAAAATGTTGCAGAACTTACTCCGGTTACCATCCATCCACAAACTTCTTCTTCTCCTCTCAAACTATCTACTTCAGAAGCTCAATTAATATTTTGTGAGAACTAAGGGAGGAGGTGTAAGATGCTACATAGGAGAAGAAACCTAAATTATACTTGGAGGGAAAAATCGCCAAGACAGATGGCGATTTTGACTTCTCACCATGGCAAACGGCGGTTGGCTGTTGACGATGTACATTATAGTATCCTGTATACGAGGAAGTATCCGTATACAATTCCTTGGATTATCGAAACAAGAATACGTACTTGGTAAGGATCCCCAGGAGATAAGGTAACCCCCTGTAAGGAGGGAGGACACCCCTTAAACTAGGAAGTCAATCCCGATGTTTAAGGAAGTCAGAGTCCTACTCGGGCATAAGTCCGTGTCCGGTATGACTCGGGGAGTCCCCTATAAAAGGATCAGTAATCCTATAGGGAAGGAGAAGTCTTTTTGGTCCTAGGAGAAGCCTGAAGCCATCCAGAAGCCTTAGCGATTTCCACAAGAAGACATACCCATCTATTGTAAAGATAGCCCAGCGAAATTAGTCGACATAGCCTCCGATTAGGTCTAGGATAGCCACTAACATACCCATCTATTGTAAAGATACTCTTTGATCAATATATACGAACAGGACGTAGGGTTATTATCCTGAGGGAGGCCAGAACCTGTATAAAAAGAGTGTTTCCTTACCGTCAGATCTCTTGGCCTTGTGTTCTAGAGGTCCCTACCCCCTAAGTATCACAGTTCCACGACTACCGTAAGATCAGCGGTTTACCAATCGTCGACAGATGGCGTCGACCGTGGGGACCTCTCCGGCTCAAGCCATCAAGGAAGCATCAGAGTCGGCAAAATGTGCAACTAGTCGCGATCAGCCCACGTCGCCGACTACACGGCCTTTCCCGGTTCTACCCGAGGAGGAAGAAGCAGGCTTGGCAGCGGATACGATCGCACTCACGCGACGCACTGGGTATTCAGATCTGGGCTTTTACGACAGCTTCAGCCCGATAGATCCATACTCGGTGACTGACCGCGTAGATTTTGGAGAATACGCCATTGGCGAGTACTCGGATTGCGAAGTCAATCACTTCAGAACTGAGTGCGCCAGGGCCTTCAGGGGATGTTGGTGTTACCTGACAATTCTCAGGCAGGAGCGACCAGCCTGATGACAGGACGGTCACCTGCGACTTCTGATCGACCGATCGATCAAGATCCCAATCACAGTATCCCTTCCGATGAGGAAAACACGATGGAGTGGGAATACACCCCATCTAATCCAGGCCCTTGGGTGGTTCTCGCGATCTAGGACGATCGGGAAGATCCCGAGGACCAGGATCAGGATGGGGGCTCACAACATCAGAGCATGATGACTACTCCCCGTGGGAACGGGAATATGCCCACGGCAGAATACAGAACCCCTTAGGGGATGGGGAAATATGTGTCCCGAACTGCCCGAAGATTTGCCGAGATGCGTAACCTGCTGTCACGACCACCGGCGGCAGATCTGACGACTCCTAATGGAATACAATGGCTGCAATGATTGGGGGCTGAACTACAGTAGGCCCAAGCCCAAGCCGAGTCTTCTCGACTCCAGTCGGCGACACACAGCTCCACCCGAGGGAAGATCCCTCTCCAATAAGAAGAACTAGACGAAGAGGGATGACATCCTAGGAACAAGTCTTGCTAGGAGGAACGGCGTGTTGACCTCCGCGACAAGCTCAACGAGCGCCGATCCCAAAGGCGCCCGCGAGAGCAATCTCCTCCCCAGAGAGACCACGAGCACCGCGCTAACAACCAGGGACGATCTCTGACCCCGAATAGCGGGGAGAACGCGGCTCATCGAAGGACCATCGACGGATGCCAAGTGCTGTCCCAAGGACTCTGACATGTGCACTAGCCGTCTCGCTTCAAACCTGGGGCCCTAAAGTTGTACGATGGCACTACTAATCCTGTAGAATTCCTGTACATCTACACTACGACCATCGAGGCTGCAGGCGGGAACGAGAAGGTCATAGCCAACTACCTCCCGACCACTCTTAGAGGAGCAGCCAGGACCTGGTTGACGAACCTACCCCCAGGAACAATCCGCTCCTGGGGGCAGCTTTGCGACATGCTCCTCAGAAACTTCCAAGGTACCTTCACATGTCCTGGTCGGGTCGACGACTTATTCCAAGTCGTCCAACGCCCAGACGAAACCCTCCGAGAATTCACCAAGCAGTTTAGTGCTGTCCGCAACACTATTCCTGAGGTAACAGACTCGGATGTCATCCACGCCTTTGTTCGAGGCAGCAGAACGAGATGTGCACGCACGACCTGATCATGCATCCACCCAAGACAATGGCACAGCTAATGGATTTAGCTGAAAAAGCCGTCTGTGCTGAAGAAACCCTACATTACATCAAGTAGCAACAGAACAGGTTGCCTAGGTCTCCCCTCCGGACCAGAGACGACTCAACGAAGACGAAGCGGAAGAAGAAATCCTCCGGAGGGAACAGGGAGAAGAGAGTTAAAGCCGATGAGGTATTGGCCGATCTCTCCGAGAAGCGTGCCTGGCGACCATGCACCAAGGACAAGCTGATGACTTCCTCCGACAAGGCAGGAAAACTCTGGTGCGACTTCCACCAGACGGATTCGCATGATCTCCGTCAGTGCCACATCTTCAAGAAGTACCTCAAGGAAGAAAGAGAGAAGTTCCGTGAGAAAAACCCACAGGTCGCAAACAACAGTCGGGACACAACTTCCGACGACAATGACTCCGCCCTTGAGCCATTCCAGGGCATGTCAGAGCAATCGAGCATATATTCGGGGGCTCGGCTTCCTATGAGTGGAAGAGGCAATACAAGGCGATCGCCAGAGAAGTTCTCGCGAATATACCACGAGTCCCTCGGGCAATCAAGTGGTTGGAGGTCACGATCACAATCGACCAAACCGATTGCCCCAAGAACTGTGTTCGACTAGGACGATACCCGATCGTTGTCGAACC